>JBBMJZ010000027.1:49479-67637 GCA_037833815.1 Zingiber zerumbet
GAACGACAAGTCAACGCCGACGAAGACGATGGGGAAGAAGGCGATGAGCACCAAGTTTGCGTTCAGGACCAAGAGCCCTAACGACATCCTTGACGATGGATATCGATGGCGCAAGTATGGGCAGAAAGCCGTCAAGAACAGCCCTTATCCCAGGTAGTAATATTATTAATTTCTAACAGAATTACATTTTTAGTTCCCTAAATTATACTCTGGTTTTTCAATTTTAGTCGTGTTATCTATAAAATTATATTTGATAGACTTAGAGATATCGAAATGATATGAAATTAATTCTTATATATTCATCTAATTCTCCTGATTGTAAAAATACTATCAAACATCAATTTGACCAAATCTATTGAGAGAAGTGATTTTTTAAATATGATTATATCTAAAAAAAATAATTCGTGTTAAAAAAATTATTGCTCTCGATATAGGGTTAAATTGATGTTTAATGGTATGAATATAATCATAAGAACTAAAAAAACTAATAGGATCTGATTTCAGTTCATTCCGAATTCTCTAAATCCATTAACCGATTTTGATCAAATGTACCAATATTAATTTTATTTAGGTTCATTCGGCCACCGTATTAAAAAAAATCACTGCTCTTGATATATCACATCAAATTAATATTTGATATTATTTTTATAATCAAGAGAACTAGACGAATATATAGGAATTGTTTTCATGTCATTTCAAGATCTCTAGGTCCATCAACCGATTTCCGCTAAAACTAGCTGATAGACATAGAAATCTTGGAATGATATAAAACTCATTCCTATGTGTTCGTCTAGTTCTCCTGATTATAAAAATGCTATCAAACATCAATTTGAACGCATATATTGAGAGCAGTATTTTTTAAACACGAATTAGTTTTTCAGACATATTCGTGTTTAAAAACTCATTGCTCTCAATATATTGGGTTAAATTGATATTTGATAGCATTTTTACAATCAGGAGAACTAGATGAACAAATAGGAATTGATTTCATGTCATTTTAAGGTCTTTAAGTCCATCAGCAGGTTTTGGCTAAAATCGACTGATGAATTTTTTCAAACCCACAGAAAGAAATCAATTTGACTGGAAAAATAATTAGTTTTTTTTTTTAGTCGAATTGGTTTGAGGACGAGGGTAAAATGGGACGTGAATACGTGATTTGGTCATTTTGAAACTAGGATACGTGATTTGGGTATTTTGGAAACTTATCTACTAGGTTCGGTAAAAAGTTGTTCTTATATTGATAATGTATTCAAGTTTTTTTTAAAAAAAAATTATAGCGTTATTTTATATTCTAAAAATATATTCTTATTTTTTATTTGTATAATAAAAATTACTAGCTCTTGACTCACTCTAATAAATATATGCATTAAACGATGTAAGAATGAATTAGAGAAAATAAATTTGCATGTTGGATGATAGGACACTATCTTTAAGAATATAAAATAATACTATATTATTTTTATGATAAGTTACATGAATACATTATTCATATAAAAAATTATGTTTAAAACAAGAAAAATCCTCTCTCACCCCTTTTGTCTATCTTATTTCCCATCCTTTTTCTAGATAATTTTCTTAAGGGCAAAGAATAAAGTTAAGAATCTTTCCTATTAGTAAACTATAGACCAATCCAATCCTTTAGTATCAAAATTTACAAATGATACAATCATTTAGGTTTATTCCAAAGAGGAGATCATAACTTAAAGTTTATTATTTTCCTAATCTCCTCCAACTTCAGTGGTCTTAGAATCAATTAAGAAATAAGATAGTTATAGGGTAGTAGGTGGTCAGCCCATTGCCTAGGCAGGGAGGGGCCTAGGTTGCCAACATTAAAAATATTATTAAAATAGAATCATACACTTAATTTTAGAATTATAAAGATAATAAAAGATTTTTAAATGGATTCAAAGTAATAGGTAAAAAAAATACTAGTTGCTTAAGAAGATAAGATTAAAAAAGTACAAAAAAATGATGAAGAAGAGGATTGAGGTACCTTATTGTGAGGAGGAGGATCTTGAAGAGTATAATGGTCAAACAAGAGAAAAATAGACATAAATCTAGAAAAAAATTCTAGCATTGAAAGTAAATTCTGATTTTTTTTTTTTAAAGTATAAGATGAAGGAAATGAAAGAACAATTCTAGAGAAGACAAAAGAAAATATGGCAAAAAAATATCCTCAAAATGGATGAAAATGGCCAATATTGGGTGGAGAGAGACTTCTAATGTTGCTAGAAATAGTATGCACGGGTGATGGGGATGTTGAACATGAAATTAAAAGATTTTGAGATGATTTTTGGATCTAAAACTTAAAAAAAAATAATACACTTTCCCCCAAGCCTTGATGAAGCACTCAGGCGGACTGCATGGTCCACCTAAAACATCTGCTTACTAGGGGCTATCTACCACCTTGGCGAAGTGGTCCCTGGCCAAAAGCAGTTAGGCAACTGTCTACGTCAATTTTTTAAATTATGTTAACAAATTTATTATGGTCTACTTGCGTAGAAATAAAGAATTAGATAATGCTTTGGCAAAATATTAGAGGAATTTGTCAGCACCTATTGAGCTTATACCCTGTCAATGTAGAATTTAATTATTCATTTCACTTTGTATATTGTCTTAATGCGATGGCTAATCATTCAGACCACAAACTTTTTTATGCTGGTGTGGGCTTATGGAACTCTTTATTTACTGTCATGACTACAACAATTGGAAATATTAGATGAAAAATAATTTGTTCCCACATAACAATTAAGTTGTGTTACCTTTTTGGTATTTAACATGTTGCAGTTTCCATGTTATCTTATTGTTCATCATTGTTCTGTGGATGTAATGAACAGGAACTTACATCATCTTGTTTGAGGATCTCAGATTTGTTAGTAAAACTTTGGAAGATAGTAATAAGGAGCCACTCAAAAGATGCCAGGTGTTTGCATAAGCAACAGCTTGACAACCTATGCAAATGGGGGGAGTTATGGAGCTCTCATTATGGCTCATAGTGATGTACGAATCCTTTGTAGGAATCAAATCAACTCTATGATTCCAGGGCCATCTCTATGGCGTCAGGACCTACTGAGGTTATACCCTGCCAAATCCAACAGTGGAAGAATGAGTTCCAGGATCAAAGCCACATGGCCATTCATGGGCAACGATAAAGGAATGGATGCCAATATAGAGCTCAGTGAGGCTGCCAATGAGGATATTGTCATTTTCTTCTTCCAGTTGGACTTGGAAACTCAGATCCAGGTATACTTTGTTGTTACTTTTCTTCCTGCAATTCTCATTATGTTGTCTGATATCTTAAGGTAGTTGAGCATCACAATACCTTAAAGAGAGTTTTACATTATTTGATGAAGTGCAGCCATTACATCATTTCAGAGTGTAACAACTTTTGTGTTTTGTCCTTTGCAAACTGGGTATTTGTTCTCTGGTGTCACTTGCCATGGAAGCAACTGCTTTTCCTTTATCATATAACTTTCACTGATTGATCATTCATATACCATGCATTGTCTGGATTCTTGTGTGCCATGCTGATCTTTAATACTTTGTCATTTCCATTTTCACTTGTGTTTTGTTGAAGATCAACCATAACATGTCATTTCTATTTCATTCTCTCTTTGAAAGACCTCTCCTACTTTCTTTGGGAATGTATGTTTGCAGTATGCCTTAAACATGGAACAATATGAAGCAGCTCAGCAATTAAGGAACAAACTTGATGAGGTAGATAGCTCTTATATGTTTTGATGTAAATTACATTTAAAGTCAAGATGCTGATTTCCTACTTGTAATAGGTTGAAGCAGAAATAACTAAAAAAAGGGATGTCAAACGGGGTTCATCAAAGAGTGAAGCTCAAGACAAAGCCATATATCTATTACAACTTCGGTGAGTTTCTATGGTTTTCTCCATATAGAGTAGTTTAGTGGCTTTAAATGCACCAGCTACATTCAACAACTAGAAATATCTGTTGTTTTGAGCTAGAGTTGGCGGGAGCTTCATGCATCGGGCTGACCTTTTTTTTCCCTAAGCTAGAGTTGAGGTGGTTGGATGGGGTGGGAAGTTTCTGTACTGTGTTGTAGTTGTACATGGTACCAGTGGTGAATTGCTGGGAAGAGATAAAGGAGATAACAGAAAAAGGTAAAAGAATACATGTGATAGGTATTATTGGACCCTTTGGAGTTATTCACTAGCTAAAGAAAATACTCTCGGAGCTTGTGCACTACTTGTAGATCTATTTATGGGCTAAAGAAAACCTTTAGGAATTATATCGAAAATTGCGCGATCCTAACAAAGTTGTTTTGAGTAGTCACGTTCCTTTTGAATTGCATCGTTTATTCCTAGAGCTTGTAGTGTGTTGTCCTAGAGCTTGAAGAAGCCCCTTCATAGGTGTTTGTGAGTAGCGCAGAGCTATTTCAGCAGTCATAGAGGTGAAACTATTCCGAGTTTCTTGTTTCTAGAAGATGTTTGTAGAATGCTCATAAGTTAAAGAAAACCCTCGTTCCACTTGTCTTGACCCATTTTGTGTGCCAGTTGGTGAGTAGGATGTGATGGTTTGCTGGTGCTGACTGGGATGGTTAAATAGAATAAATAAATTTTGATGTGTTGCGTTGTATCATATATTGCTTTGCAGCTCTATTTGGTGTGCCATAGAGTTATACTTTGACTTTTTCATCCTGTGTTTAAGTTGTCAAAGTGATTCACATTGGTAGCTATTTTTTTAAATTACATTATTTTTGATATTTGTTTATAATGTTCAGTGCTGAACTTCAGAAAGCTGTTGAGAATGAAAATTATTCTGCTGCTTCTGAGTTACGTGATGAGATATCAAAATTTGAGGTATGTAGGTGTTCCTTCATTTGCTATTTTGGTTCTTATTTCTAAACTCTTCTAATTTTACACCTGCACATTCATGCATACTTGTCCTAGGAGCCTTACTTGCATCTATAATTCTCATTGTAGGCTGAAACTCTAGCTGCATCAGCAAAAGCCCTTGCTTTTGAGAACATACAATATGCATTTCGTCTTGGACAAAAAGTACGACATAAAAAGTTTGGTTAGTATTTATCCTCTCACTAGCATTTCTGTTTATCCTACAATGCAAGCATATTTCTTTCAGAGAAAAAATATTTGGTTAGTTTCTATGGATACATGGAATGCAATGTCAAGAACATTGTAGTCAATAAATTGATTGAGCACTTGTAGGTTTATGTTCCATCTGGTTTATGGATAACTTCAGAATAATTATTTCATGGAAAAGGGCCTGGCTTAAATTGATTGAGCACTTGTTATGTTAGTTATTTGATTGTCCTGCAAACAGAGACGCGAGATGCACAGAAACATATTGTGTATTTCTTAATTGATCTGACTGGTCCAAAAACCACAATCGACTGGATAATCAACTCAGTCCACAGATAGAGTCCAAAGCTAAGTCTAATTCCATCGATAATTATTTTTTACAAGTGCACTGGACTCTTAAATTCACTCAACGATACCTACCAAAAGGATTCCAATATCAAGCTTCATGTGCTAAGAAGCCTTACTTCGCGGTCTTATGTGCCACGAGGCATTGTCTTTGGGATTTTCTCATCCACCAAGTCATCCTTAACTTGATGGGAGTTTAATGTGTTAAGCATCTAGTCACCCTGACCTTAACTTGCTTAAACTTCCAAGTATTCAATCCTCAATCTACTTAGACTTCTTTCATTGAATCTACAATATATGTCAAATACCTTGCATCTGCATGCTTTACACATTATATCAGTAATCACAATGTAATACTAATTTTAAACTTTCCTCAGACATCAAATTTACATGCTTAAGAATATGATTTCACCACAATTTTCCCCTTTTTGATATTTGATAGCTCGTTTAAGTTAGGTCATATTAAAAACTGATTTTCATGTTTAGCAATACTTTCAATATATTCCAAAAACATTTTAATCTACTTTTCAACTCGAGTTTTAGAAGAACATTTGAGTTTCAATTTAAGAAAGTTCTAATTTTCAACTTGAGTTATAGAAGAACATTTGAATTATCAATTTAAGAAGGTTCTAATTTTCAACTTGAGTTCTAGAAGAACATTTAAGTTATCAATTAACTCCATTTTCTTGGGTTAATTCTAACTTTCGTCTAACCTTGACTTCTATTCCTAACTTAACCTTCTCATTTCTCCCTCTGACATACATAAAAAATATTAAAATTTTTGACATTTTTAGAATGGTTTTAATTTCTCTCCCTTAAGAGGTAATATCAATGCTTAGTCCATGAGCTTACTTGATACTAATTGTAATTGATTAAAGTACTTTCATAGTAAAAGATCAAGGTATAATGACTTGTAGCTTCACTTCTAAGAATCAAGATTTCAGCCTTAAATTTCTATGATACTAAGTGTATTTTAACAAAGTACAGTGCCAAAAATCCAACTACTAAACCACTTGTTTAGGGAAAAAAATTGTAATACTAACTAATGAAGGTCGTTAACCATGAGAAGGAAAAAAAAAAAAATTCAATCTTGAATTTTACTTAACTTGAATCCTACATTCTCCTCTAGCAATATCAATTTGTACCAACAATACTTCCTAGAATTCATAAAACTTGAAATCTAACACTTGTGAAGTGTTTGAGAGGTGATGTAGCGGAAGGATATAGCGGAAAACGATTCCGTTGATTCGTGCACGAAAACTGGAAGTAATCTTTTAAAACCTATTGATTCGACAAAAGAATACAAGGAAATAGGTTTCCAAAACTCGAAGCTTTGGGAAAAGAATGGCGCAAACCATGGCAAAAAATATTATTGATTTAAAACTATCCAAAAAAACAACTAAACATATGTTTAAATAGACTCAAACCTTAACCCTGTGAAAGATGAAAATACCCCTAAATCCTAGACTCAAAAAATAATAAAAATAATAACAAAAAAAAAGGATAATAATGTTCGTAGACAAAACGAGCTTTGATTTGGCTGGTAGACCATCCCGTGGTTCATCCCTACTCATAAATTATAGACTCTACAAGTTTGCTTTGTCGTCCTGCATCATTCTTCCTAGGTAAGAGAAAATTCGCCCATAAATTGTTGGCTACATCGTCATCAAAAGGATCGCCGTGGAAAGGGATCAATTGTACAAACAATTCCTCATGCTCACATGAGCTTATTTTGTCTGTTTGGCCTATCACTCTTGGCTCCAAATCAATATGATATTCGATATCACGTATGGGAGACAATTCATCTGTTAACTCTTCAGGGGAAAATACCAATTGACATAGCGGAAGTTATGGGTTCCATTCCTAATCCATAATAACTAGAGCCTTGAGTTTCGAAATCATCTAAAAATCTATTCTTCTTAGACTCTGGTATTTGCTTTTGAAGAAGATCCGCAAACGGAGGTGTCAAAACATGATCGGATCCTGACAAGATGGAAGAAAAAACATCCTCATACTTTGTCGATGATGAGTTCTTCATGCACGGAGCCCCATCAAATATATCGTTATCATATATCGGATTATCATAGAGAGGCATAGTTGACGAGGTCTTTGTAGTGGAATATGCGAGGTTATCAAATATGGCATCCAAGGGTGTAGGCGATGAAGAAGTAGTAGAGCAACCACGAGAAGACGAATTCGACAATCCCAAGACACCAACGAAGACATAATTGTTAAGATGTCAACTCCGCTGTTGCTGACGAAGAGTTCGTTCGTTGAGGTTGGATTCCGTCCGAACCTTACCGTGCTTCCAGAGGATCCCACAAAGTAGGATCCTCCTCGTAGTCCTTCCGCCTCAGTTTTGGAGGTGGACATGAGGACGGACTTCTCTTGCGGTCGGAGACCGAAGTCGGAAGCAAAATTATCAGATTCTATGTGACGCTTACAGGGAGCCTCCTCATCAAAAACGTTTTCTTCCTCCTTCGAGCTTGTCCGGTGATTGTTATTGCATTGGAAAAGAGTTCCTCTATTCAAGGTTCCCAACATCGCCGCCATCCTCTCCACAACCAGGTTAACCGTCTGTCAACCATCTCTCGAAACCACTACTCCATATCACGATCAAAAGCGTTGTTGACGCCTTGCTGTATTCTCGGTGGCATGATTCTACAAGATAAACTTGGCTCTAATACAACTGATGTAGCAGAAGCTATCAATTCCATTGATTTGCACACGAATACCGAAAACAATCTTCTAAAACTTGTTAATTCGACAGAAGTATACCAGGAAATAGACATCTAAAACTTGAAGCTCTGGGAAAAGAACGGCCCAAATGGCGGACGAAAATATTATAGATTCAAAACCATCCAAAAAAACAACTAAACAAATGTTTAAATAGACTCAGACCCCAACCCTGCGAAAGATGAAAATACCCATAAACTCTAGACCTGAAAAATAATAACAATAATAACAAAAATGGATAAAAATGTTCGGAGCCAGAATGAGCTTCGATTCGGCTGGTAGACTCATCCTGTGGTTCATCCTGGGTCATAAATTATGGGCTTTGCAAGTTTGCTCTGCCACATCAAGAGGGTTGGGGATAAATAAGCCTTGGTGAGGTGAATAGACTCAAAACTGTAACTAAAATTGTTTTGGAGTTTATATAGATTCTAGTCACTGAATATTGATTAAACTATTCAACAATCAGAATATTGATGAAGATATCATTAATATAGAAAATAATAGATGATTGAAATGGAGAAATATCAATCATATTATGTGAACATCATGTCCCCATAAGCTAAAAGAATTTTTTTTTATATATAAGATTAAGGTACCCACCATACTTTATGGATCAGAATGTTGGGCTGTTAAGAAGTAGTACATCCTAAAAGTTAATTTAATAGAGATTAAAATGTTATGATGGATGTATGGTGTTAAATTACTAGAAAATATATAGCAAGATGTATTTAAGAGCTATTAGGTGCAACTCTAATAGATAGCAAAATGAGAGAAAATGGACCAGAATTGACATAGACATGGTTAAAATCTATAGTTAAAAAATTAAATCTTCCATATAATAGAAGGTGTGTTTTGTAGAGGGAGATCAAATAAAATAGTCATCATTCTAATAAAAAAATAATTAATTTAATTTGATTATTATTGGTATATAAAATTGCATGATAGGAATATGATTGGTATGGTTGTTGATTTTAATTATTATTATTATTATTATTTATATTTATACTAATTCTGAATGAAGCTTCTTCAATTGTGTGTTTTTTAATTAATTAATTATTTATTTATTTATTATTATTATTATTTTTATTTTGGCAATAAAAAATAAAAAATTGTGTGTTATTTTGACAAGATTTCTAGTGGTTTATTTGCGGAGTCAGTGATTCATATAGGAGTTAGGAAGATTCCAATTTTGGTAAATCTTTTGGGTTATTAGTATTTTGGGATAAAGTGGTTTATTTTAACTTTAGCGATCTGGGTATTTGTAAAGAACTAAGTGGGACTATGCTGCTTGTTTTATGCCCACTGGAATAGCTGAATATCTGACAACTGAGTTATCATATGTTCTTCGACACTTTTCCTTAGAGATCACATTGCATTAGCTTTTCTTGTTTGTAAATAATATGCTGTTTAATACAGGTCATTCTTTTAATTGATTTATTTCAGGTTATCTAGCAGTAATTTGTGGCATGGATCCTGTATGTTGTGAATCAAATTCATGGATGGAGGTTGCCAATGTTGACAAATTGATCAGAGGGCCTAATCAACCTTTTTATCAGGTTGGGTTTATTTTAGTGGTGAACCTAGCTAAAAGTGTCTGCAGATAAAGTTGGAACATCCACAGGATATATTATATATTTTTGATGACCTAGACTTAGCTCATCTTGTTGAAATGATTATTTAAATCAACTGGCGATTCTAAATTAGCTAAGGAATTGACAATCCATTAGGTCATATCAACCAGTTCAGATCCTATTACAAGTTCAACCAAGACATTGTCAGGCTCATATCTTTCTGTATCATGTTAGATGTGATTGCTTCTGTCATACCAAGTATATTTAGTCAAGAAGTCTTCTAGTGTTTATATAATTATATTCCTTCATCATATGCTAAAGTTCTGTCCGTGTAAGAGATGACTTGATCATTTGAATTATTCCCTTACCCTGGTATTGCCTGCACGTTATCCTAGGAAAAGAAAAGGTTCAGATAGCCAGATCAGGCCCCTTGTAACCAAGAATTTTGAGTTCAGTTCCCCCATTTTAGAATATACCCTATCAAGCATTAGAAACTCAATGGCGCCTACCTTTGGATTTTGTGTTCAATAGTTTTTCTCTGATGTCATTCCAACCAAGAATTAGAAGCTCTTTTTAAATACTAAATTATAAATAAACAAGTGCCATATTGACTTTATTAAAAAAAAAATGTAGATCCGCTATATTAACGACCCCCCTAGTGCCGATTCCACGAATATAGAGAGAAGTAAATGCAGGTACACACAGATGTTAGACCCCATGGTGGGGTAAACCCTAGGCCGTTAGTTCTTGAGAATCGACCCTAGGTCATTTCGTCAGAGATGCCATGCGTCCATTGTCTATGTTATGCCCTGGGGGCGCCATATTGACTTTATAATATTGCTGGATGATGGATATTTTTAATAATCATATTTAAATTGGATTTATTTTCCATAATTGCAAATTCACTAGTAGCCATTAATATTTGTCATTGCCATTTGATCTTATCATTCCAATAAAGTTCTAAGATATCTTCACTTTCTATTTTTTTTATTTTTCATTATCATAAGATTAATTGTTGCTATGTGTTGCAATAGATTACTAAATTGAGGAATAGAAATTTTATTTTAGTATAATATTTTTTGAAATGCCTTTTGTTGTGGCAAATTTATGACTGTTGTTACACACGATTTGCCAACTATGAGGAGCTAACTTCGACCTATATTGCATGCCTAATGCTGTGTTTACCAATGAGAAGAAAATCAAGAAGGAAATAAGGTGAGAAAGATTTTACTAGCTACACTTTCCCTCCATTTCCTTTGATGGGAGAAAGAGAAAGAGTGGAGAAATCTTTCCCTACCTTTTCACTATGTTGCTTTTATCTTATTTAGGCGGAAACTCACTTTCACATGGAATGAAGTATAAATTAGAGCTTAAAAATTATTTTTTATTTATATTTTTCCTTTCTTATAGGAATATAGTTTTAAAATTTTCTCTCTTTCCATTAAAAGACAATGAAAGTAGTTCAACAGTCTAGAGTCTCGAGCCATATTGGTTGACATAGATAGAAGTTATCATCCTGCATGTTGATCGCCACACATGATGCGTCAACATGGACATGGGAGTGGTGATGCACATTGATCCTGTCTGAAATTTGCGAGATGGGACGCTTGCTCTGATGAATGATGATTCCTGATGAAAATTACCTCATAGAGATCTGGAAGAAGCCCTCCACGATTCTACGCACAGTGAGACAAACCAACAAAGCATTAGTAACCTAAGACCGGGGTAGGGTTCCTGGCTAGGCCCTCCGATGCTCAAGTAAATTTCTCTCTCAAAGGTGGAAGAAGAAGAAGTACAATAATTGAAGTACTTTGAAATAGAGTTTAGATGCTAGAACTTGCTTACTTTGCCAAGGGAGAGGATCCCTTTTTATATTACCTCATATAACCTTCGTAGTCATGAGGTGGTCCCCGGTTTGTTAGAGTTTGTTAGAAGATGAAGTCATCTTCTATGCTTCGTGCAATAATCCTTTAAGGAATCTTTTTTGTACCCCAGATGTAACTCTTTTGTCGTTTGTGACACATCACTGTAATTGAAGAAGCTTCTAGAAGATATTTCCAGCCAAATTTGCTAAGCTGCCATATTTATGTACTTCTATAAGGAATGTCTCGGCCAGTTGTTCAAGCTGGCCGCATATATAATAAGAATACCATATGTTAAGTGTATCTCGGCCAGTCGTTCAAGCCGGTCGTGTATATAAGAATATCATCTGTTAAGTATATCTCGGCCGGTCGTTCAAGCCGACCGCATATATAATAAGAATACTATCTGTTAAGCCTGTCCTGACCGATCATTCACGCTGGCCGTATATATATGAAGAATACCTTTATACTCGGTCGGGATTGCCTGACCGAGCTCTAGTAAAAACCTTAGTGCTTACTCGGCCTTTACTCGGCCGGTAATATACTGAAAGTTATATAAGGCTAAGTACCTTTGAGCTCGGTCGGGCTTTGAACCCGTGACCTTTAAGTCACAAATTTAATTAAATACAATTAAAGCGAACTATCATCTATATGTAAATTTGGTTGAGGTTTAAATGGACAAAAATTAAATCCAAATAGTGTGGTTTGTTCCCACTTGATCATAATCACCATGTACATTTCCACTTGACCCTAAAACTTAAAATATTAATTTGATTTAGCGCAATTAGTTACGTAACAAGTTTTTAAAATAATTTAATGCAAAAAATTTAAATAGGATAAATTTTAGTGTTTAACATTACTGAAGATTTTTTTTTGTGTTTTGACTTTTGTTACTTGGGAAGAGATTGAGCAATCGTGCGTGTATTCTCTCATCTTTCATTTGAGCCTAAAAAAGGCTAGTGTTCAGCATGACACTTTTGATTAAATAAAATTATATTTTGATTAATTTAAGAAAAATAATTCATTTATTTATTTTTTTACTATTTTTAATATATTGTACTAAAATTTTGTTAAAAATACATAATGATTGCAATAGCCATACACTAGTAAGATCATTTTCTTTTCCAAAAATTTACATAGTACATGCATTATTCTTAAGCAATTAAAATGCACATAAATATACATGAAATTAAGTTAAAAAAATTTAGGCAAAAACTATAACCAATAGTGGAATATATGAATTGTCTTTCTCATGAAAATATAAAATATATGAAAAATCAAAGTACATTGACAATTATATGTGAAAAGCAATTAATATCTTAGTCACATAGAACGCTTTGATGAAAACATAATTTTGTACCTATGTAGTGCAAAAAAAATTAAAAACATTAAAATTATGCATACTGAAGTCATGAGAAACCTTTATGGCTCTAATTCATGTTTCATGAAAGACGTGGTGGTTATTGACTTTTATTCTTATATATCGGCATTATTATGCACTCTTAATGATATTTCTAACACTGGCATATAATTTTTTGACATTGGAATAGTGTCGACCATATTTTGCAAAAGTTAAAATAGGACCCCTTGTACCATATGTTTTGCCAACAGGACAAAATTTGGTCGCGCATGTGCATATGTGATAAAACATTTTGGTCAAAATTTGGCTGCCAGTGAGATTCTTGGTTGAATATTCCATCAAGGGCAAAGACCTTTTTGAACTTCATAAGAGAAGCCGTCTTTTTGTTTGTTTGTCTGTCTGTTTGTTTGATAAAGGGGCCTTGGACGTGCCCTCTTCTAGTTCAAAAAAGAAGCATTTATCTCATAACATTATTTTGATTTAAACTTATGGGTGAAATTGTACTTAGTGTCACTTCAATTATGCCAAGAGTGAAAATAGCTTGCTTCCCTCAAGCAAATTATGCTATTCCAAGGTCCTTAAATTGACATCATTCACCACATCACTTGTTTGAGCACTTATATCCTAATGCATTATGTTTCTGGAAGAGTAGATGTAATGACTTTTAGCATATACCTGATTTTTCCTTAATTACATTGTATTTTTTTTCTAATGCAGATCTTGGTTGATGTCCATGCGGATCCAAACCTTCTTGTTGCATATGGTAAGTATTCATTCTTTAGGAGATAAGTCGTTAGTGTGGCATCATGAGAGAAAATTGATGCAATTATCTAGCTCAAAATTGTACCACAATTTCTATCACATTCAATTAAATTTGTCTAAACTTAGGAACTTGTGTAGTGATTTGCGCTCTACTAATTACTTATGAAAATGTTAGCTCTTGTAGGGATAACAATGGTTGGCATGGTTACCCCACTTAAGGCATCTAATGTTCGGTACCCATGCATTTTGCAGACACAATACTCATTATTTGTCCAACACCCGTCACAACTATCTATTGTTCTATTCTTACTCTAAACAAATTTAATGTCCTTGGGATACTCCAAACTCAATTGAGTTAGGTAGTCATTCCATGAATACTTAAAAATTGCCATCCACTTGGTTTGCTTGGGTAAAAATATAGGACCTTATGTTGCAACATATGCTTGCTAATCTCTTAAAAGAATGCGTCCTTAAAAGATTGGTAACTCCTGCAAAATTTAGGATTCTTTTTTTCTCGTAGAAGCTACTGTACCTAGACGAAACAAGTTCTCTACTTTGCTTTAGCAATAGTTTGCTATTAAGTTGTAAAAGGTGAAGTGCCCGAGTAACTTAGTTCATTCTTGTTATGCCTTGTCACTCTTTATACATGACCTGTGTGATAGACATGAGTGAGTTAGAGCTAGATACATTTGTATTACAAACAGATTTGTTGTATCTGTTATGATAGTATCGTTTTGTCTTCTTTGCTGCAGTTGCGGAAGAGAATCTTGTAGCCAATGAACAGCCAAACAAGGTAAATGCAAGTCCCTTTACTGGCAAGTTGCAACAATGCTTGTTAGCCTTCTGGTTTACTTTACTGGGGTCCATGGACTTGCAGGACAGATTTGATCATCCATATGCTTCCTTCCTATTCTATGGAATCGACACAGCAGGCGACTTCATTCCTATAAAGCAACTTCGTGAAAAATATAATAGGCCACGACATGAAGTTCCTGTGGACAATTCTGACGAAGACCGCGATAGCAATTTGTGAAAAGTTGTTTGGTTTTTGCTCAGAAAGTCTGTGATATGAAGCGATAAGTGGCGGCCTTGAGGCTGGTTGCAACTACATGGTTTTTACTGTACGAGATCATATTATGGATCTGCTGGCGTTGCTCAGCATCATTTTCCTTCCATCTGGTGCCTGAAAGTTGTAGGAGGAAGATATTTGATATGTAAATATTTGCATCCCAACTAAGTGGGATTTACCACAGCCCGGTGATGGATGTTGACATCCGAATGAATTGTAATTATTATAAACTTACAATCTTTGTACCGTCTTCTAAAAATAATTATGCGATTTTTGTTCAGTTAATGAGAGTGAACAGGACACGAATCACCCATGCACAGGATGGGAGTGATTCATGTGTACGTTTTTGGAATTTTATCTTTTTATTTTTTTTAATTTACCGAGTCTTATAATTAGACCTGACCACAGTCTAGGTTTGGAGTCAGCCTGGATTTGTAACTGGGTCAATGGATCAGTTACTGGTTGAACCGGGCTGAAGTTGCAATCACCTGCTTAGGGACTGACCGGTTACGATTTCAGTTTAAATTAATCGTGAATAGCTAGTTTAATTTTTTTTTCTTTCTTTCTTTTGTTTTGAATTTGATCGTTAGCCGGCGGTTTTGACCGTTTATATATTTGTTTTTGAATAGTTGAAATTACTTAATGGTTTTTTTATCAAGGTTATGACTTAGTGATTGTTATTTTTCAAACTTTATAGTAAACGGCTCATTTTATTATTTTCACACATCTTTACTCTTGTCTGTAATTTTGAAATCTGAATTGTTTTCTAACTTCAATTCCAATGGAAAGTGATTTATCTTTGTCTCATAAGGGTAAAATAATAATCACTCGGAACGCAGATCGTGAAAATATTCAATTTATCGATGATAAATTTTGACAATCGAGATACAAACAAGTATCAAAACTTTTAAGATTCGAGAAACTCCACCTTTAATGTTATTTATTTTTACTAAACATTACAAGGAAATCAATCTGCTATTCGAAGAGTTATGTGCAAAATGTAAGTTTTATAAAGCCTCTTATAATTTCCAATTTGGCGATGATTATAGGTCATTGAAGTGACACATCAAAACGAATCATTCAACGGAATTTGGAGTTAACGTTTTTAAACATAACTGCCCTAATTTTCAAGACTAGTGAAGTTATATATTCATGTTATTTAAATATTCTGATAATAAATTTAAAAAATCATTAATTAGATTTATTGATGTTCGTTTTTTTTTAATCTATAAGCATATTTTGAATATTTTTATCGGGAATTATTTAACTCATATGCTAAATGTGTTTATCGAATTACACTAATTACTCGTACAATTAAAAATTGGCAAGGTAGGGAAAAAAGATTTAATTAAAGAATTTAGTAAATCAAATAATAAAATATTTTTATGTTATGATATTTGGAGTGACAATTGACAAACTTATTCATATATGAGTGTAAGTTATCATTGAATTGATTATTCTTGGACAATTCAAAAATATGTATTAGCATATCGAATTTTTTTATGCTAGCACATGTATTTAGTCCTTCGAGTCCATAATCTTGGGATGACTAGCTTGGTCCCATGAAAATTTCCCTCCAATTATCAAGATTAATTCGAAAGTGTCTGTCATCTCAATGTAGAAAATGTGCTATAATATACCATAGTTGTGAATTGAATCATGCGTGTTTGAGAGACTATGTGGGCGCTCTGCTGTTGCTGCTACTGCTGCTGTATCATGGCCCGGGGGCACATATCGAATCTTTGATGAAGCATACATTACTCACACTATTTTCTAATTATTATGTTTAATTTTTAAAAAAATATGAATTAACTTCTAAAATATTTTAATATTATTTGATAATACTAGCTAGATTTTATATTGTAAATATTATTGAACTTAAATTTATATGTTGGTTTATTATTGACAATTTATTTTTTCATATCTATATACATATTTTAAATTTATATATGATGGATCCTAAACATAAATACTAATCTAAACTTAAATTAGATGTTTACTCTGACATGAAATATTAATTATGTATTATGATATTTTAATTATATTTAAAGATTAATCTTATGCTAATCTTGTTAATATTTATAAAATACTAGAAATAATTTATACTATATTTATAAAGATTACAGTTTAAAATATGGATTAGAAACTAATGTGTCTTAAATATAAAATATTAGTAGTAATAATTTAAAACTTACCAAAGTATAATTTTTATTAACATAATGGATAAAACCTACATATAATCCTCAAATTCAGCTAGAAACTTAAAGACTTCTTTTGATTTTAATTAAATAGAGATAACAAAGCGGATTTCAATATTATATAGCTGTGGTTGCAAAAGACTCAAAATTTTCTCATCATCTCCATTATAGTAAAATAAATTTTAGCTTATTTAGTGTCAATCGTTGCTGTAAAACAAATATTTGATTTCAAAGATAGTATATTTGGATGAAAGACAATCTATTTTGTCTTCTAACTCTTTGGAAGTATAAGCATAATTATATTAGAGTTGCAAAAAGAATACAAGGAATATAACTTTTCACATGACGAGGTAAAAGAGTAAGAAACTAATACTATGGAAGAAAAAATTAAAGTGAGTAACAATGTTACTTCTTAATCTAATTAAGCTAATCTAATTAAGGAAGAAAGGTAAGGAACTATATTGACTTTTGATTCTCTTATACTAGATATTTAAATAAGTGAAGCCCTTTTATATATGTATTTTTTTAATTTATAATTTTTAAAATATTTTTAATAATAATAATAATCTTGAATCGTGAATAACTAAACTTTATTATTTATGAATTGTAAATCATATTCACCTTAAAAGATTAAGATTAAGGGGTCGGTATTCGATGATTTGAATCGTCCACTTTGAATCGTGGTTGGGCCTACTTATAATGTACAAAATTAATATTGCACTTGAAATAAAATTAGGTGTAAGTGTTCTTTATTATCCTTTCCTTTTCTAAAAAAACATTAGAAGAGCCTTTTAACATATTTTCATTCCTATATTTATGCTGTTGTACCAGCTATAGCCTGCTATAAAATTATTCCAATTTGATTAAAATTAATATATAAGAAGTCTATTATATTAAAATATTTTTTAATTAAATACACTCGATCAAAATTATTTTACTGAGAGCAGATCTTCTGCACCACTTTTTTATGGTCAAGGAGATGTGCCATTCAAATTTATAATTGGATCGTGGTCGCGATCCGACTGCAATTGGTTGCGATCCCTTCCAGGATTCACCGTCCCCATCAGGTTATAGTTTTTGTTCAGAGCGGGCGGCCGGAGGCCGCCCGAAGGCCTCCGATTGTTGATAGGTGGCCAGGTTCCTGGGCATCGAGCGAGGGAGTCCTCCGGACGGTCTCCGGTCGT
>JBBMJZ010000027.1:83326-94375 GCA_037833815.1 Zingiber zerumbet
TTTTTAAAAAGTTCTTAAGTTTGAGTACTTAAGTTTGAATTACTCAAGTTCATATATAAAAAAAATATTAAGATTTTGAAATTAAGTTTTAAAATTAATTAAGATTTTGAAATTAGTTAAGATTTTAAAATTAATCAAGATTTTAAAATTAATTAAAGTTTTGAAAATTAATTTAAAATTTAAAAATTAATTATGTTTTGAAAAATAATTTAAAATTTGAAAATTAATTGAAGATTAAAAAATATTTAAGTTTGAATTTGATCAATTGAATTAATCAGATTTTTTGTTAGATTGAGTAAATTGATTAGGTTTGAATTATGTTTGATAAGTTTTAAGTTAAATTTGATTAAACTAATTCTCAATTTTAACCTAAATTCATTTTCCCTTTTCTATATTATCAATTAGAGAATCTTATAGGTTTTGTGAGATGGTTAATTTTATCTTCAATTTAAATTAAAATTTAAGGATTGATTTACATTAAGTTAGACTTATGTTTAACAGCTAGTCGATTAAATATCCATTTCGATAATTGGCTTCCAGGTTATGGTGAGGTATAAGGGTCTTCTTGGTTATCAAAGCAATCACCACTTCTAGACAAAAATTTTTAAGAAAAATTGAATATTTAATTTTCTTTCTAAAAATCCTAGGTCAAATTAGTCAAGTGGTGATCAAGTCTAAGTCTTTATCTAACCAACCTAATCTATACAAAAATAAAGAAAGTAGTAAATCAAGCAATCAAGCAAATATATCTAATAATAAGCATGATTTTTCTATTGGCTCCCCTGGATCATAACCTCGATAAGATCTACCAAGATAATGAATTTGATCCTTGAGGATCTAATATTGATTAAATTCAACTTGATTAGTCAAGTTAGACTTAGGGACTCATGCTTAGACTAAGTTTCTATTTGTTTAATTTACTAACGACTAGTAAGATTTAAATCGATGTTTAGTCTTATATCTGAATTCAAATTGGTCGTATACAATCCTTTGTTTTCGAAGAATCATATTAAGGTTCTTGGAACCCAAAGTGAACCATTCAAATGTGTCCTTGAGTTCCTTGACTTGACTTTTCAATGTGGAATTCTCTTCCTCAAGTTGTTAGACATGAGTTGAGGTTCCATCTTGGAATTAGTTAGTCAAGGAACTCATGTTAGTCACTTTCTTAAGGGCTTTGACCTCTTTTTGGAGTGACTTGACCAGGATATTGGACTTAGCTAATTTCCTAGATAAATAAGAAATTAAATTTTCTAATCTAACTACTAATGGACTTATAGTGGAGTTGGAATCATCTAAACTAGATATAGATCTATAGCTTCACTAAGACTAGGCTTCCGATTCATTCTCGGACTCGGTTTCGACAATGTGAGCTTGTATTGGTAGAGCAAGAAAGCTCGCTTGAGCTTGTTCTTCTTTTGAGTCTTTTGATGACTTGGACAACATTACTTTCAGAACCTTCCTTCTTCTTTGCTTTTTGTTTGGACATTTTGGCCTATAGTGTCCCTTCTAGTTACACTCGTAGCAGGTCACTTCTGATTTGGGCTTTGTGGTTGGCTTCAAACCCAGCTGCTTGTTCTTGGATTGGATCATCTTTTTCTTCTTAAGCATTTTCTGAAATAGGTTGACTAGTTCAGTGGTGATTTCATCTTTGTCTTCGGAATTTGACGAATCTTCAGATTTGGGTTCTGGTTGGTACTTGGGCTTCATCTTCTTAGTTTTAAATTTTCCTACAAGTAATGTGATACTTTTCTCTATTAGAGTAGCATTAGATTGTCCATGAAGTTTAAACTCGAAAAACAGTTTATCTAATCTAATTAAAGAAAGATCCTTAGAGACTTTGTATGCATCTACTATGAATACTCACAAAGTGTTTCTCAAGAAGGTGTTTAATGCGTACCTTATAACATCACGATTCTCCACCTTTTTTCTGATCGCATGGAGGTCGTTGAGCAGGTCTGGGATTTGAGCATATAATTAGCTCACCGATTCACCATCTTGTATTTGGACATTATATAATTTATTTAAAATAAGGTTGCATTTACTTACTTTTACATTGGAGGTACCCTTGTGCATTTTGATCAACTTCTCTCATAGATTGTTTGCACTTGAGAATGGATCAACTCGATTAAGTTCTTCTTTGATTAGTCCGCACTATAGGGTCTGAGTGGTTTTAGCATCGACTTTGACCCTTTTCATTATGTTTGGGTCCCAGTTATCACATGTCATCAGTTTTCCAATGCCATCGAGTGGTAGGGAGAAGCTCGTTTAGATGATGATCCAAATTTCTGTTGGTGCAGATTGTACTAATAATCAAGTTTTAATGTATGTAAATAGGTTAAAGTTAGATGTGTTATTTGTCTAACCTTTTACAAAGTGTGCAGGAGTTGATGGGTCTAGAGGACCGAGACACCAGGTTGAAGTCCAGCTAGGTTGATAGCTGGCATGAAGTCTAGATTGGTTGAGATCTGGCAGAAAGAAGTCCAGTTGGGTTGACAATTAGCTGAAATCTAGATTGGTTGAGGTCTAGCAGGAAGTCTTGGTAGATCAAGGGACCTGACATCAAGTCTGCGATTGGTAAGTGGAAGTAAGCAACTGTAGGAGACAGTCTAGTAGAAGTCGGTCCGACCAAGAGTTTCAGCGAATCTTAAAGTCAGGATCGGACAGTCTGAAGGCTATCAAAACTCTTACTTTATATATTGTGTTGCTTGGACAAACGTGTTTTGCAAGGGGAATCAAAGCTACAAAGTAGCTGAAAAGTGGAGGTCTAAGCGCCCGGAGCAGGTCTGGGCTCCCAGGTGAGTACCGTCAAGGGAGACCAGGCAGGACCCGGACGGTCCAAGAGCCCAGAGCATGTCTAAGCACTCAGACCAACAAAGTTCATCCAAAAGCTAAGTTGGAGTGTGAAGAGTGGCCGACCCACGTCAGTGGTCTAGGTGCTCGGAGGGGGTCCGAGCACTCGAAGGTGGATAAATTTTGAGGATGAACTTTTGATGAGAGCTCATCATGTCAGCACAATCCATTCACCCGAGAGGGAGATTTAGGCATCCGGATGGGGCTATAAAAGGAGTCTTCAACCAACAGCTTAAACACAACATTCTCTATGACTTTTATACTCGCAAGCTGCTCCGAAAAGGCCTCCAGGATACCGAAAAGATGCTCCGACAAACTACGCTTGCTTTTTCTACTTTGGATTATCGGTATATTTTTATTTCCTGTAATCTATACTGAATCTTTGAATTCATCGTTCGTGATTATAGTGATTGCACAACAAAAGCATTCAGCGAGTGTGTGCCTTGGAGTAAAAGTCATCTAAGACTCCGAACCAAGTAAAAAATTACTTGTGTTAGTGCGTACTTTTCTGTTTTCATCTCGCTTTCCCTTAGTTTTATTTCCGTTGCAAACTCGGTGGTTTAAAAAGAAAAGAATGATTTCAAAATCACGTGATTCACCCCCCTCTCACATGCTCACAATCCTACAAGTTCTACCTAGGTTTTCAGATGATACTCCATTTGCTCTTCCAATGGCTGAAATCTTTGTCAGAGAAAAGAGGTGGAGGGGTAGTGTTGTAGCCTTCTTGATAGGTAATAAAATAATCTCACACAAAAAAATAAAAAATAAAAAAAACAAAGTGTACCAAGACTCGGTCTTGGATTAGTAGCCTGGAAAGATAATAAGGTAAAAAATCGACTCAAGTGGTGTTGCACTAATTTTGAAAAAAAATGAAGAAATAAAAAATTTGTCAGAAGAAGTTATTAAACCAATTTTGACTTATAATGAAAATTTGAAAAATAAAAAAGGAATAAGAATATTTTTATGGAAAAATAGACGAAAAAGATTGTTCGAATGGTAGTTGTACCTATTAATAGCGACCCTGCTCTGATACCAATTATTGGATTGAAAGTGATAGAGGGGGTGAATAACGCTCATGACTTTTTATTTTTTTTTAGAAAACAATCGATAAGAATAACACAGTGGAATAGAAAGAGTAAAAGAAAACAAACAATTGGCACAGGTTGGTTTTGTTTGGTTCGGAGCCTATGACGACTCCTATTCTAAGGCCTGCGATTGTTGATCACTTTAGTTGTGCAATTCACTATCAATTCGAAGTATTTTACAATATATCTTGATTACAATGCAAGTGCTAATGTATAAAAGTTACCGACAGCTAAAGATTTGTAGACTCGAGCTTTTGGTCGTCGGAGTAATGTTTCAACATCGTAGAGTTGGTACCGGAGTAGCACGCAGAAGAGAAAGTTGTTTAGATTGTCATCTTGAAACTATTAGTCGAACCCTCCTTTTATAGTCTCATTCGGGCGTCTGAACTCCTCCCCAGTTGCCCCCATTGGGCTGATGTGGCGTGCTTTTGTCGAAACTTCACCTAGCAAACTCTATCCATCTCTGGGCGTTTGGACCGATTCAGGCGCTGGGATTACTGATGTGGGTCAGCCAATCTGCGTGAACCACCTCAGCCCATGTAGATGCCTCGATTCGTCCCAATCCTGGTGCCTGGACTATATCTGGGTGCTTAGACGTCTAGGCGCCTAGACTGGGTCCGGGCACTTGGATGCTCATTTTCCAACAACTTACAATTTCAATCACCTGTACCACAAGGTTAGAGATAGACAATAATATAAGAAAAGTAATATTTGACAGTCTCCGGACTGTCCGGCCCTGACTTTGAGTTTCGCTGAAACTCTAGGTCAGATCATGCCTACTATTTTCTCAACGGGTAACGCGTCCTCACCTACTCATCTCAGAAAAGTTTATCCTTTGTCAAACCGGTTCTCCATACCGTTTAGACTTTTGCTCAGCATCCGAGACTTTAGAACTTTCACTTAGTGTCCTCGACCCTAGGATTTTGTCCGACGTCATCGACCTACCAAGACTTTATCAGTCCCACGTACCAAGACTTCCTTACCTAGCCACAACTAGGACTTTCTCTGCCTAGTGTCCACTACGACTTCTTTATCTAAGATCACTTAGGACTTTTCTGTACACTTTAGTTAAATTTATAAAATAATAATAAGAGTTAATTTAGAACCCTTTATTAATATCAAAATTTAGATTCAATTATTGGTATGCCTTGTACTTACTGTTATATTATATTATATTATATTATATTATATTATATGTTTATCAGCATGGTGTAGTCATTTTAGAATCTTTGAGAGTGTGGATCCAACTGAGGAAGTTCCATCCGAGACATTTTGCCTTTTGCCTATCAGCTTTCTGAAGTGCTTGAATATCTTAATGATATATTTGGATGGATTATATTTGGTGTGATTCCTTTCATTAGCATCTAATCTAAATCATTGTTTTTTGGCTATTTAATATTACCTTCAACTTTAAATCTGGATAGAAGTTTCAGCTTCTTTAAAGAAACGAAATACATAAAGCATTATGTAGTTATCCTTGTTATGACATGCTTTGACATCCTCCTCTCGGAAACACAGAGATGGCACATGATTCTCATTTAGGTAAAGTACCATTGATTGAGCTGCACCAGATAAATATAAGGCTTAAGAATTAGATAGTGAAAGTGATGTGGATTGGGATGAAGATTCCAAGACTTATTTCTCGTCTTGTTTATTTCACATCAGCTCTTTCATGACCTCGGTGGACAAAGTAGGAAAAGCATTACTGTCTAAAGTAGCTTGCCAGTGGGAGATCATTGTCTTAAGCTGCATTATGTGTGATTATATGGTTTATGCTAAGGATACACCTTCATTTCTGAATTCCTGATGGAACTGCTACTGTTCACTGGGATTTCTATATTGATTTTGAAAACACTGGAGTACCCAAAAAAAAACAAAAAGCAATGCTTGTTCTTTAGATATAAATTGAATATCTTCATTGAGAATCCAATGCAGATAATATATTTAATGTGAAGAATGGATGATGGGAGCAGTGAGATCATTAAAGCACTGAGAGAACTCACTGATCTCAATTATGTAATCAATCATATCCGGAGAGAATGTGAATAACTAACCTCTGTTTTTGTTAAGTTCTTCCTATGAATAGCCTGCAGTATACAAACACACCCACATACAACACAAATAATACACACTCACAGACCTTGTAAGGAACGATACCAGTGCAAACCTCATGTCTATGGTACTCGAGGACGGATCCAGAAATTAAAGTTAGAAGGGATTTCATTTGATGTAATAAAAATAATATATTTTTTTAGTTGAAGGTCAATACTCTAACTAATGAAAATTTTAAAATCCATTTTGAAAGTCAATAATTTTAACTTCCAAATTTTGTAGCAAAATACTCAAACATATTTAGTTGATAAAGCTTCATTTTTAGATATAAACTTCTTTTGCCTGAATCTTGTTCAATATAAGTAGAGGATGATTAATAGTCGTTGATAAGAGAGAAAATTGAAGGAATTTGAACCTAGGAATTGGAATTTGAAGTCTTTTACTAGATTAATATTGCATTGTATAAACTATAAGAATTGACTAGTTTGACGATATCTCTTTTTTAAAAAAAAAAAAAGAATATCAATGCCTTTTTCTTTTATTTGCAGTAGATTGATATTTTATTTTAAAATAGTTCAAATTATATCTCTAAATAAGAAGAAAAAATAACAATCAAATATATAAACAATCAATCAATTTGGTTCAATCAATTTCGATGATATGATCTCAATTGTCTCTGACGATAAGAAAAGATAAAATAAGGATTGTTCTTGTTGGAAACAAAACTAGGGTTGCTGTTGATTGGTCGGAAAAAACAATAAAAGAAAGGGAAGAAAGAGATTTATTGCACGAGGAGAGGAAGAAAAAAAAAGAACGGCCGTTGGAGGAGGAGAAGAGAAAAACAACTAAGTTACATATGATAAAAAAAACAAAAAGAAGGAAGGAGAAGAAGACGAAGTCGGCAAGTAGAGGCTTGAGAGTTAGGTGGTGTGAGCGAAGCTGAATACTTGAAAGAAAAGAACGGAGAGAATAGATTTTCTTAAAATTTCTCAAACTAGTTTAAATCAATTGAATTAGTTTAATCCAATCAAACATAGTTCGATCATAACTTGATCAAATCAAATTCAAATCGACTCCAATTTAGAACAACATATTTCTTATCTCTGCCTTACACGATAAATTTTGTTCAACCCCAATTCAATTTTAGCACTTTCACTTCATGTGTTCGGTTTGTTTATTTATTTATTTATTTATTTTTGTTAAAAAATGAATACACACTCCCTATTTGCACGAAGGGGGTCCTGGTGCATGTCTCTACTTGTATGATTTTATCTAGAGTGTAGTCAAGGTGGCACGCAGGGCCCGACCTTCGGCTGGCCCCATATTTTATTTATTTTAGTATTTAAAAAAATATTAAAGGCTAAACGTATGTGTTCCTTAAACTTTTTTCAACCGTACGTTTATTATTTCATTAAACCGTATTTGCTAGTTTTTTTTTCATGTCGGGAAGAAGGACAACGACACTTTCTTCTTCACCGAACTACAATCTCACATCGATGGTGCTTTCACTAGACTTCTTCACCGAACGACGAAAGCTGAGATAATTCTTCTTCTCCAAGCTTCTTCTCCGGCCGCACATGAGCAGGTCCTTTGGTGAGATTTATCTAGGTTTGTCGCTCATTCAGCTTGCAATTGAGATCTTTTTTGTTATTATTTTATGGTAGAAATTGGAGGGTCTGATTCTGTGGTGGTTCCGCTTGCTGCCTTTGTTGCAAGAACAAATATCCAAACGAACGAAGAGGTTGCCATTAAACTTGTAAGTGTAGTGTTTTAACAAGGATAGTTTGTGATGTAGGCCCAACCCATGTCAAAGCCCAATATGAGCCTTTAAACTTCAAACGAATATACTTTTAACTCGGAACTCAGAATCAGATTAGCTGTCGTCACGCGTGTAGAATTCGAAAATCTACATTTGCTATAGATGAAATGGTAATCATCAAATTTTTAGCTCCAAATTCCACTGTTTAAATCATTTTAAGGACCTTTTTATTATTTTTTGTAATTTTTATTTTTTTGGTATTTAGGATAAATTTCATATTTCTATTTTTTTTTAGAGAAGATTCATCTGGATGATCCGCGTCTTGATTTGAGTTATGATCATTAAGTTAATTACTTTCCTTTTCTGGTAAAAATTTATTTCCTTTTTTATAATATTAGAATTAAGGTATGTTAATTATAATCTTTTTTCTTTATTTAAGTCTTAGGTTGTGGTTTATATAAGAGTAATGTTTAAATGTCAAGGGACTAACCCTCTAATTTTAATAAAAAATGTCCTCCTTAAAGATTTCTCTTCTTGTCTTTTTAATTTTTTCTCTTCTCGTCAGCCTGTACATTAATTACTAACCCACCCATATTATTAATTTTGAAATGAAAGAATGCTCTTAAACTATAAACCGTAAACCTTGCATCCATAATAGACCTTTGTTTCTTCAACTTTTTCATTAAACGAACCTTTCTAAAATTTTTCATCAAAGATGTCCTTATTTTACATGTTATTTTCCTTGAAAGTTGGTAATTAACTCAAAATGATTTACTTCTACTTTCATTTTTGTTATGAATCATTATGTTATATTTATTTCGTTCGCTCGAGACGGTGTTATAATTGAGGCATGAGGTATTATCATATGAGATCTTAGAGTCGAAATTAGGTGTGTCTGAGCATGTCTTCCTCCTATACCTTAGCCACCTGCATTAATGACTAGTAATTATTTATGATTTACCTTTTCCATATTCAGGATGGATTAACTGGAAGTCAGAGCGAGCGAATCATCATTTATCATATTATATTATATTTATTTGTCTTCACGGTTAGTGTAGTAGCTACTATATAAATGTTTACTTTAATAAATTTTAAGATGGTGTAAAATGAGTCATTAGATGTCTATAAATCAAAGATATGCTAAAGTAAAAGGTCTCCGGCCTCATTTTACTACAAGGCCAATGATTATGCTCCAATTATTACGTTATGTCTATCCATCAAGGTTTCTCTAATCACTACTATATTCAAATTCTACAACACTTTATTAGTTAATTATTACAACAATAAATTTCTTAATTATTTCAAATCCCTTTATTCATTGCCACTGAAAAATCATAGCAGTGGGCACGTGCATCATTCATTATAGAATGACAGCGCATGCAGCTTTATTATTATTTTTACAAATATTTCTTTTTGTCTATGAAATATTAATTATTGATTAATAGAAAAAATAGGACATGCATACAGCGCACAGGTCGTCGTGTGTCTTCAAACCCGCACCGGACATCGTTCGCCGGCGACGGATGCCGCCGCCGTTGACCTCCGACGCGCGCTGAGTCACTCACACGCCAAAGGGAGAAAAAAAAAATGCGATCTCGTAGTCAGTCCCATTGGGAGAAGCCACTTGCTCGGCTCATCTCCGCTTCCAGCGCCTCCATCTGCGTCTCCAACTTCTTCAGCTTCTCGTTCATTCGGTCCAGTCGCTTCCTCGCTGCCTCATCTGCAGAAGCTTTGGCGCAAATTTCTGATTTAAGCAAAAGAGGAAATTAAATTAATCTCGAGATCGAGCGATCGAGTACCGAAGCGGGCGATGAATTCGGAGACTGCCGCATCATGGCTGGCGGCGGCGGCTGAGGGTGCTGCGCCGGCCACTCCCTGTGCCTTGCTCGACCCAACTTCTTCTTTCCTCGCCAGCATGGTGCAGGAAAAGACGACGGCGGGCACGGAAATCTTCCGGTAGAATTTAGTAGATCGACTCGGTTGCCTGGCTGACATTGATATAGACCCGCGAGTTTTCTTGTTGGTTGCCTTGGAGAAGGGGTTGGGGTGACTGAGGATGGCAGATCACGTGTGTATTGGCGAAGGTGAAAGTTCCTGATTGGGTGGCATTTGACTGGCGTCTGGAAGGAGGATTAAGTTGGTCAAAGATTCCTGTTTTTTTTGGCTAATTTTCCACGTCGCGTGTTTGTAATTTTCAGAAGGATGAGCGTAGAAAAGTATCACACCAATTGAATTGGTCCTTATCGATAGCTTGAAAGAGAAAACAAAATGATCCATGGAGAGCAACGAACGCGACTAGCTGCCTTCATCCTTCCTGCTGACAACGATCAATGAATGAGAAAGGTTCCTTGCGCTTTGGTTAATGAAACCGGCAAATTATTTAAGTGACTTGAACTGGCGTTGTCGAGCCGGAGCGTGGGAGAGAATGCCTTGAGGAAACGTCCAGGTATTGCTGATATCCAGTCAACCACGGAGTCCAAGTCAATGCCAAGAATCAATGCAGGTGATTATATATATATATAAAAATAAAAGGCTTAAGATTTCAGACTTAAGAGTTGAGTTATAATGAGTTTAAGTTAATAAGATTTTTTATCTGGAGTTCAAACTTCTCTCTTAGTTATAGTGTTCAAGATTAAAAAAAAACATCTGGATCACTGTGGTGCACACCGACACGTGGCATTTTGTCTACGGGAGAACATGTATATATATATATATAGAGAGAGAAAGAGAATTGCTCTACTGTAAATAATATACTATGGAATTCTTTGTGCCTTAACTAAATGAGTCTCCAATGCATTAGAGGTGTCTTCGTCAATTATTTTTTTTAAGGGGCGCCCTTAATTTTTAAGGAACGGAGGCACTATATTTAATTGCTATGTTGTGGATTGCGTGGTATGGAATTGTGCACATCTCAATTTTTGTTTTTTATAGCGATGAGGCATTTGGATCATATCTAGACACCTATATATATATAGAGAGAGAGAGAGAGCACTGTTATCATGCGCGACGCGCACATGATTTGTGTTTTTTTTTAATTTTTTTAATTTTTTAATATTTTAAATTTTAAAAATCAATTAAAAAAATAATATTTCCTTAAATAAATTTCTAATATATTAATATATCCCCTCAACCTATTACAATACTCAATAAATACTTAAATTAATTTTATTTTAATTTTTTTTTTTACGCCAACCACTATAACCTAATTGGGAAGCCTGAACCCTATAGGTAAAATCTAAAAAAAAAATAGCTTTGATACTATAACCCAAAGTCTGAACCCTAGAGGTAAAATCTAAAAAAAAA
>JBBMJZ010000027.1:115270-158258 GCA_037833815.1 Zingiber zerumbet
AATCAAACAAGCTTGAATTGAGAGCTCGATAACATCTAAACAAACCAAGCTCGAACCAAGCTCAAGCCAAGCTCGAATTGAGAGCTCGATAACATCTAAACGAACCAAGCTCAAGCCAACCTTCAAATAAACTCAAGCCCATAAAAAATAAACCAAGCCAAGCTTGAACACTCATTTCAAAAGCTTGGTTCATTTTAAACTCGACTCAGCTCGGTTCGGTTACTTTATCAAATAAGTTTAAACACCCTAAAATTCAGCTCGGCTTGATTGATTTACAGCTATAGAAGAGAATAGCAAATAAATAAATGAGACACTTTAGAATTATGCACCTCTCTCGATATTGACATCGAATAGTGAAAAATTATATCATTTTTTTTCATTTGAACTAAAGGGTGCATCTTTTTTGTAATCGACAATCGACGCAGCTGTTTCATAATAATAATTAACTGTCGCATAATTATGAAGTCTGAGATCCTCATGTATTAGGAGGGCTCGGATTTTGCTTGGCGCTCAGGTGCTTAGGAGCGCAATCCACTCGAGCGCTCGACTTGTTCGGGAGCAGAGAATTGACCTTGCAGTTGGCACATGAGATTCGACGATCAACACTCGAGTCGACTCAGATCATCTTAGTCTTGGATAATATTTCATAATCTTGAAAATATTTGTCGGAGTTATAGGAAATATGTTGAATTGAAATTTACAAGAATTTAACTTTAAACTTATTTGTCGAGACAATTTGAGCTAATAATATCATATTGTTAGCTTGGGTTGATCAAGACGATCAGGACTTTCAGAGTCAGAGTGGGATGTTGTTGATGTTGATTGAATGCACCCAAGTGGTTCCAAGTGCCATGAGATCCTAGCAGATCGTGTGCTTCCAGAGTCTAAGTGGGAAGTCGAGTGTTGCCTGAGTGAATTATCAAGTCGAGATGTTGAATGTTCAAGCTGTTGAGTTAGTCGAGTATCAAGTCACCAGTCAAGTTAGCTGAGTGTCGAGTTGTTGAGGTTGAGTGCCTGAGCTACTTAGTTTGAGTGCCTGAGCTGTCGAGTCAGCATGGTCCTGAGTAGTGCCAACTTGACTAAGTCTGAATGGGGTGCTCATGGGAAAAAGAGACGTTGAGGTCTACGTTTTATGTAATTTCCTTAAAATAAATTCATCCTCTTTGACGGTGTTTTAAAGTTATGATGAACGTCTAATTTCCAAAATACAATGATAGACCATGATCAACACCAAGCATGGATTGAGGAAGGTATCATGGGTAAACCAAATGTATTGTGCATAGAGGAAGAAACAAAATGGGAACATATGTGAATGGAGTTTCCTTTCTCTGGTGTCTGCTCTTTGTAGGATCAATGCACATCGATAGATCTTGGGGGGGGAGATATCGATCATCTTGCTTTTTGATTTCTTCGTTCGTTCGATTGTATTTCTATTAGAATTAATACACAACAGAATAATAATAAACAAAATAGAAAGAAAGACTCGTGGATTTAATTGGTTCCCAATCCCTTTGAGTTAGTATGCCCAAGACATAATCATGAGAGGTGCCCATCTACTAATGATCTCCTTTCTATAAATTTTCAGGGACAAAGAAATCCACCTTACAGTTTAAACACAAGCACGAGAGATATAAAATAAAGTACAATTTGTAATGAAAAATACAAACAAAACTAAGTGTTACTAATCAATCTAAAAGTCCTGAATGCTTCACACTCTTCCTAGCACTCCCCCGATCACATGAGCAAAGTCTTGTCGTTTTTTGAGTGCAGAATTGGATACCGTAGAGTAGAGAATTGATGTTAATGAACGTAGAGCTTTCGTCTCTTTTTATAGCTAGAGTTGGTTTAGATCCTTATCTAGATCAACTCTTATCTGGATGAAGTCATATCTGGATCAAGTCTTATCTTTATCCAAATCATTTGATTTATCCTTATCCTCATCCAAATTATCAAGTTGAACCTGATTAGTTTCTATGTCAATATTTCTGACAACTCATCAGCAATTTAGAATAAAACCTAGTTAGTTTTTTGAACCACTGGTTCAGTCTACAGAACTAGTTTAGGTCAGGTTTGATCAGAGTCAAATCTAGTTCATTCATTTGTGTTTGTCTATTTTCTATTTGGTACAAAACACAAATAAGCAATTTAACCTATATCTATAAGTCTATCTAACATATTAGGCTTACCTTTTGTTTGAAGGTCCCTCCTTTAAGTCCACCACTTAAGGGTCAATTATTTAAGATTAAGCCGCGCTTCATATGTTAACCTGACCTACTAAATTTACCTTTTGCTTGAAGGCCTCTCTTCCAAATTCACCACCTTAGGGTCAATTCATTAAGATCAAGCCTCACTCCTGTAAGTCTATCCAACATATTAAGCTTCATGCTTGGACTACATCTAAGACTTTACCACCTAAGGATTACTCCTTAGGATCTCACCATCCAGGGTTCATTCTCCCGTAATTTCCCTTTGCCAAGCATCCGATCATATTTGACATGCTTGGACTTACCCTTATCGAACATACGATCTTACAAAATCTATCTAGATTTTGTCTTACATGACTTCTAGTGAGGACTTGTCTATCAGTGCTGCAAGGGTTGCCATGGTTAGGAAATCGCTTATGCGACTCGTGCGAAGAGGATAGGGGATTTTTTTTAGGTGACCAAGGAAATGAAATCAAATATTTAACACTGCATTCACAACAAGTTGCGAATGTAATGTTAAAAGTATTTTTAATAGCGTATTTGTGTGATACAGATGCTCTATTATTAATTAATATTAATAGTGTGTATTGAGCCTGGTTAAAATTATATTTAACCACATATTATTTTTATATGCTATTATTTATAAAAATATAATAGTATCCATAAAGCACTTTATTTGACACGCTGCATATGCGAGGAGTGTTAAATATAAGTGAATATAGAAGAAATGGAAGAGGAAAAAAACTCCATTGTGAATGAGACTTTAGTCCCACATTGAAACTTTCACGAGTAATTTTATTAGTTTATATTGATTCATATACATTGAGGATGTGAATAAAATCATGGGGAGAGACTCTCTCACGCGTGTGCAGGGGTGCAAATCCAGGATTTGGATTGCACTGAACCAAGTTGACTCGTGTGCGAGTGCAATCTATGCATACGAATGCGAAACCGATCGGGACAAAATTTACCCAAATGGAACAATCAAAACGGTGGTCTCTTCGACAACACATTGACATGGAAGACTAGACTCCCCCACAACACAATAAACTCTCTTTCCTTTTCACAATATATCCTTTTCCATTCCTTTATCGGCTACTTGGCTCAGTCTATCTTCAATGATTAAATATGGTACCTTGCTGACTCGAGATGGGACCACAATGGGGCATTCTATTAATTATATGCATGAAACGGAACCTATCATTCTTGTCCAAGAAGAAGAGGAGAAGGAGATGAACATATGTTGTGCACGACATTCTCTACGTCCCTATCCAGACTATACATGCATTCTTATCAGCTTCTTGTGCATGGAGTCAAACTAAAACCACGAAAACAAAAACAGAAATTGTTCAAGAATTTGACCACCTGCAACATAAAACCAAAACCGAACACCTCAAAAGCCATCGATCAATCCAACCATTTCCGCAGACTGAGGAACCCGAACGCCTCAAATCAATCAAGCGTTTTCCAGGCTAAATCAATCATGTTGCCGACAAAGAATAAACACGAACGATCTGTTGCCAATATTCAACACCAAACACTCCATAATTAAAGCTGGAAACATGACGTTCTGTGTTCATATCGCTTTCATGTATAGATCCTCAAACCTAACAAGCTCCCAAAATAGTTTATTCCCATATTGTTGACTCATGCGTATACATAACTAAGTTTATGTATAACTAGATGATTGATCCAATCGAGTTTGTATCTCAAAGGGTGAGTTTCAGTGGCTGGTCATCAGCATCCCAAACCAAGTTTATTTCATACTGAGGAGTGTAATCCTGCAAAAGGTCATTTAATTCAAGGTTTGCTTCAATAATCTGTATTAACTGAATTAATTACCAACTTCTTAGCTACCTCTAACTTTCCGACGAGCTCCTTCGCCGATGGAGCGGAGATGATGATGTGCCGGGCAGCCTCGCTTATGAACCCTTCCGCGACGGCCATGTCGATAAACAACAGTAGAGAATCATAGAAACCTTCCACATTTAGTAACCCAACCTGCCGAATTGCAAACAGAACATACATAGAATGTATCATAGAATGAAAACATACAATCAACTTTAGTACCGGTTTCTTGTGAATCCCTAACTGAGCCCATGTAATGACTTCAAGAAGTTCTTCCAGCGTTCCATATCCACCTATAGAACAAGAACAACATCAATGCATGCCTGGAAGGGCTAGTTAATTCATTACAGAGATCAAAGAAGAGTGAACACTAATTAAATTAAACCAGGGAGTGCAATGAAGGCATCTGCTCGGCGTGCCATCTCGGCTTTTCGTTCATGCCGATCGGTCACCGTCAGCACTTCTCCGACAGCCTGATCGGTTAACTGCAATTGGATCAATGAGACAAATCTGATCATCTGACGAAATTAAATAGATACCAGTGAATTATGAGAGTGCTACTTAAAAACAATAACCACATGTTAAGAAAAGCATAGATGCCGAAGAACAAACTGAAATGAAAAAAGAATTTGAATTCTCACACCATCCTTTCCGTCCAACAACATTAAAAAACAAGATTCTGTGATTTTTTTTCTCCCAAGGAATATGTGGAACGTTGCTTCATGTTTAATTTTGACTAAAAAGACATTCACTTTTGGAATCTCTTTAAAAAAAAAGAAGACCAGTTGCAGCATTTTCAATGGACAAATTAATGAAAGAAAAAGAATCCAAACAAGATTAAAATTCGATAGAGTAATCCTTCAATTCATATTAGAGTAATTAAAATTGAACATATATATATGTATCATTAATTTCCGAGGAAAAATTACCTCGCTTGGCAACAAAGAACTCGTGATCACCCTGCACAAAAGAGAACAAACTAAAAGAAATTTATGAAACCCTTAAACCAAGAGAGACCTTGAAGAGAAGGAAGAGAGAGAGAGAGAGAATATAAACCCTAGAACATGACGACCACCATCATGCACTGCATGAGAAAGAATCCCCATCAATCCAATGCTCCCTCCTCCGTACACCAAATCAATGCCACTCTTCACCTTCATGATATAAAAACCATGCAATGTTTCACAGTAGAATATAGCTAGATCATAAGCTCAAACTTTTGTTCAGAAATAAAAACCACCAGTAATTTGATCAGTAATTCTGCAGATATCGTAATCAGGTACATGTGTTAACTATATATTGAATTTGAATGATTCAGAAAGAAACCTGGAAAAAAAAAATGGTGAGTTACCAATTCATTTCCGAGCTCCACGGCAGCCTGCTGGTAGCTTGTCTTCTTCCCCGGTTGACTTCCACAGAAGACACAAATCCTCTTAAACCTAGATCTCTCCTCCTGCTTCCCTTTCTCTCCCTCCATCATCACCTACCTTGATTCTCAGTAGGTTTATCTCCTCGCCCTGCACTATTTATAGGAGGTAGGCGAAGAGGAAGATAACAAATTAATAGTGTATATCGAAAGGAACTGTCGGGAGGGGCTGAATGCCTAAATCTAATGAAAAAAGGGGTAGATTTGGTAATGGATCTGACGGCGGATCACGTGCGCATTGTTGACTAATGAGCGCGAGCAGGGGCGGTTGGTAGCGGTCTAACGTGGCGGGTGTCACTATTATTGTTATTATATATATCTCCGTATTATTATTCATATGTCGGCCGTTATTACTTGATTAAAAAATAAACCGGTTTCATGGTGTGAACGAATGCCTTTCCAAATTATCATTATTTTTATTATTAAAAAATCATCATTGTTTCCCTGCGCTGCCACGTGTACGCTTATATCTTAAAATTAAATATTAAACATTTACAGAACCTTCGTATTAAAAATTAGATGAATTTTTTATTTTATAGTGTAATAAGTAATTCAGAATATTTGTAATTCGTAGTTTTTTATATAAAAATAAAATGAAAAAAAAAAGATAAACTCTTAGTCGCTAGGCCTAAGATAACTAATCCTGTAATGAAATTTTTCCACCGACTATTAAGATAAATTAAGAAACGCATATGATACGGGTAACTCAGAAGTCTAGAAGCCTAGTATTTTTTAGTTTCACAGCTCATTTTGAAAAAAAAATTAAAAATTAAATCGTGAATACTGGATGCCTAGATGATAATATGAGTGTTTTATCATGGCATCATAGCACCGCACCGGAGATAAAAATAAATAAATAAATAAATAAATAAAATGAGAAAAAAAGGAATATCCCTACGTGGAATATTCTTCAAAACTTTGCGTAATGAAACGAAATTTCAAGTAATTAATGGATCAGATCGGAAGCTCAAGCAAACGTCTGAAGTTGACGATGGCTTCCAGTTCAACCGCCGTGGCCGCGGCCGAGTCACAGCCCAGCTCCGGCGGCCGCAGGCGTCGCCGTCCGGGGCTGAAGCTCCTCCTCCCACTCTTCTTCTCCTTATTCCTCAACGTTTTCTTCGCCAGCTACTTGTTTCTCTCCTTCCACCAGCCGGCCCCCGGCTGGGCCCGCTACGCCACCACGGAGGCAGAGGCCGCCGCCGCCGCCGGATGCTCTGGCCACGGACGCGCCTTCGTTCTCCGCGGTGAAACCCCCGTATGCGAATGCGAAGCCTGTTACACTGGCGACGACTGCTCCTGGCCGGTGCTCGACTGCGCCGTCGACGCCGACGGGTAATTTAATCCTTAATTTTTCTAATTTAATTAATCATTAAAAATCGGTGAATATATATTTAGGAATTCACTATTTCCGCAGAGAGGATTCTCTGTTCCTGGAGCCATTTTGGAAGCAGCACGCAGCTGGAAGCTCAGTGGTGTTGCCGGGATGGCATTCCATGAATTCCAGGAACAGCCACAGGATCATCTCCGGCGAGATAGAGAGGCACATTCATCTCCTTCACAAAGCAGCTTCCAATGCAATGACCGACGGAAAGTTCATCGTCTTTGGTTCTCGTCCGGCGGAGCTCCTCAATGCCCTGGCTCACGCTGTCTCTGCCAACAACAATTCCTCAACTCCGCCAAATGTTGTCGAGCATGTTACTTCGCTAGATGCTCGAGAAGGCGATGGTAGATCGCCGGTGATCTTTGACCGTTCCTACTATTGGCCTCATTATTACCCCATTGCGGCGCCAGCAGATGAAGGCATTATGCTGTTTAGCATATCCAAGATCACGGGCCACGCCGGCATTGGATTCTGGTAGGTTCAGTCTCCCCCTTTTCAATCACCCGATCGCTGGTAAGTGTTTTCTTGTTTGTTAGTAATCACAAAAATGAAGAACTAGTAGAACTTCTTTGCCACAGCAAATTTATTGGTTTACATGATTCAAAGACTGTAAGTAGAAATCCAATGACAAACTGGTTTTTGTGCTGTGATTTCACTTTCCATGCAGGTGGGCAGTAATAAAAGATGAGAAAATATACCAGAAGGCTGCAGAATATATGACTTCGAATGCCATGATTGTTTCTCCTGACACTCAGCTAAGAGTTCTAAAGATAATCAAAGTGATGATATCGGAGAAGGGAGCAGGAGACATCTTCAAATTTGGTTACAGTGCTCTGAAGGCAAGGTGGAGCCAATTGCATAAGCTTCTCGCAACATCTGATCGTTTCTCTCTTCATCCATTCTCTCCTAACTATTGCAGCTATTTCAAAACGGTCCGAGATCCTACCCCAGGTAACTAATACAATGCAGTTTCATGTCAATTGTTAGAGTTTATGACACTCTTAAAATGCAGCTTATGCTTGGTTGAAGTGTGAGATGGATGAAGATAAGGACTGTCAAGCTGTTCTGAGGAAATTCAACATCGTATCGGGTTCTGGTAAGTTGTTTGAAGGAGATAACCGCTACACTCGACTAAACCTCTGCATGACAAATGACCACTTTGAGTTGCTCATGATGAGAATGGAAGCTATGGTCTCTAAGGAATGGATTTCCTCCTCATGATGCCAGAAAAAATCAGAATAAAATTCAAGTTTGTGTACATGTATTGTTTTGAGCTAAAACTTGAACTTAATTACATTTGGAACTACAGTTTGTTTGATGGAATAAGTAAATGCTACAGAAAAACATTGCATTCTTCAATTGTTCATGGAATTATGTAGATAAGTCACGACAAGGTTGCTCTAGTTTTTCCAACTACATTATTTTCCAAAGTGTTACTGCAAAATTATCAAATACCAAAATTAACTTTGTTAGTCTTTTGCTTGGCAGACCTATCTAGCCATTTATCTTCATCCATGCAAAGGTAGTTCTACAAAGACACTATCAAAATTCCCAACAGGTGAGTAACTTCAGTTTTCCTACTCTTCTGTTGTTGAAACTAACATAAGCCCTGAAGAAAATCGATAGCTAACATAACAATCTAGATAATTCTGCAAATGACATGATTATTTGTTGTAGATTAGTGAATTGTTTTGTAAGAAACACAATAAACAACAGAGACTCTGCAAGTTCGACAGTGAAATCAACGAAATAAAACATTCATCATGCCTAATGGAACTCTAATGAAAAATTTCTTCTAAAGGAACATCATATACCTACCAAAAGATGAACCTGATTTTCCTTGAAAACCCAAACTTCAAGCTTTGTGGAAGTGCAAATTCTATTGAATCTCCTCAGACATGCCAGAAGCCAAACAAATATTTCTCAATCAACATCTTTATTTTCATCAAGTAATCGTTCCAATTCTCCTTTTAGTCCTTGTAAGATGAATTTCTTCTGTGAGTTTGAACAATACATATTCCTAGTAACATGTACGATGGTAAATCACACACTATATCCATTCCTCGAACTATACACCAGCAGACATGGGATGACAGTTCAATTCCATGAAAGATTCTACATTTTGATAACCCAACTGGATCCATGTTCCTTTACTGTATGATTTTCTACTATAGGATCAAGAAGTTTCGAAGAAGACCCTTCATTTCCTGTCCTGTTATAAGCAGATGCCAGTGCTAAGTAGCTCTTTGCACTTCCAGGCTCCATCATTTGAAGTTTTCGTGCTGCAACTCTGCCAATGTCTACGCTCCCATGTAGTGAACATGCATTGAGAAGAGTTGACCATGCAACAGAATTTGCTGGAAAAGGCATGCTTCCCAACAGATCATTAGCTTCCTTCACCATGCCAGCTCTGCCAAGCAAATCTACTACACAAACATAATGATCCGAATTTGGTTCTATGCCATATTTCCTCCTCATTGAGTTAAAATAATCCAGCCCTTCAATAACCAAGCCACCATGGCTGCAACTGGTGAATATAGCAGTAAAGGTGTTCGCATTAAACATACCAGAATCTAACGCCTTCCTTGCCAATTTCAGGGCTTCTCGAGCTTCCCCATTCTGCCCAAAACCTTGTATCACTGAGTTCCATGAAACCACATCTTTGTTTGGCAATTCATCAAACACTTCCTCCATTTCTTTCATCAGTCCGCAGTTGGCATACATGGTGACCAAGGCGTTGGAAACAAAAATATTATATGGGTATAAACTGATTTTGTAAGAGCAAGAATGTATCTGCCTTCCAAATTCGAGCATTGCATGAGTAGCACATGCAGATAAGACTATGCTGTACGTCGATGAATTGGGCTTACTCTCCGGGTATAATCTTGACAAAGAAAGGAATAGATTTGGAACTTCTAATCCACGACGAGATTCAAGTAAACCAGACATCATAATGTTCCATGAAAGGATATCCTTGTCTTTCATCGAGTTGAAGATCTCAAAAGCTTGATGTAATAACAAGTTGTGGGTGTAACAGTCCATCATGGTGTTCCATGAAGCCAAATCCTTCCACTTCATCCTACCAAAGACACGCTCCGCATCGATCAAGCATCCCAATTTCGCGTATGCATCCACCAAAGCATTCTGAACAAAGATGCAACATTTCGTTTCCAAGTCCAAAATCTTCGCTATCATACAGTGGAACTGCCTCACATATACGAGAGATTTCAAGGAACCACAGGACTTGAGCAGAAGGCTAAAAGTATGGGAATTGGGAGCCACCTTCGACTTGGAGAAATCGCCGTAGGAGTCCGTGAACAGCTTCACGGCTCGGAGAGGTTCATCGTTCTGAGCGTAGCAACAGATCATGGCTGTCCAAGCGAACACATTGCGGTGGCGCGAAGGAATCGAATCGAACAGCCGTCGCGCTTCCCTGACGCGACCTGACCTCCCCATCCCGGTGATCATCGACGTGTACGACCTGGCATTCTTGAGAGGCATTCTGGAGAAGAATTGCAAGGAGGAATCCAATCGTCCGGAATCGATAAGGACGGAGAGCATTGCGTTGTACGCGACCAGGTTTCTGTGAGGCATTTGGTCGAACAGCTCCAAGGCCTTGTCAACGTCACCGGACTTGCCGTGCGCCGTGATCGACTTCGTCTGAGAGACCGTGAGGGACCAAGTGGCGTTGCTTCTGCGTAGCAGGCGGCGTGCGATATCGCAAGGCCTGCCGGAGCGCGAGACCACGCTTCCCATAACGCCGGAGGGAGACACCGCGTGCTCTTTTGACATGGAGCCTCTCCAAGTTTGAAAATGACACACAAGTCCACTGCAGAAATATCATGCCGCTAAGTTTTCTCAATTTGCGCCTCCTAGTTTTGAAATTACCAAAACCCTACTTATTTATATTAAATGCTATTAAAATATAAATAATATTTTATAATTGTTTTTTTAGTTATTTCAATTAGAATATTTCAAAGGAATAAAGAAATGATTTAGTATTATTCCATTGAGTTTCTATTTTGGAAGAAATTAATAGACTGCTAAATCAAATTAAAAAAATTAAATTAAATTAAATACGAACAACTTAATTTTATACTTAATTTAATTCAGTTCAATTTCGAACTGCCAACTGCAACTATGAAGGAGGGGTATTTAAGTAATTTCGTTGATCAAATGTCTTCTACGACCATTCTCTCTCTCTTCCGTCGAACATTTGCGAGTACGACTGCGTTTGCTTCCGCGAAAACCTCGAGCCCTCGGGTCGATTCTGATGCCGTCCCAGCTCGCTCGCCTCCTCAGGCCCTAGTCATACGCCTGCAGGAAGAAGGTGAAGGAAGAGAGGACAAGGAGGAGAGGACAGTATTGAAAGAATTAGGGCTGATCCCGGGCGGATGATTCATGGTACTGAATCGCTGACCTCCTTTCTAGTTTTTGATGTCCAGTTCGGTCCTTTGTTCACGATACTTCGGCTGTTTTTTGGGGAAAATCGGGATGGCGGGTAGGGCATCTTTGGTTCGTACAGGTTGTTGAATAAGCGGACTGGTAGGTTCTCGATTTACATTGTCATACTAAGTCACGTTGAATATTGTGATTCAGTACAAGAAAAACGCGCCTTTTATGGTCTTTCCTTTTGTTCCTTTGCTTCTTATGGCAAAGAACTTGTCGGCTTAAGGATTGCACATTCGGAGTATTAAGGCAAACGAGGAAGTTTTAGGGAAGTGAAGTTCTATATTCGGATTACTAAAGTTCTGAATTTGGAATTTTTGAAACTGATGGTATTGAATCGCCAATCCTTTTCAGTTTTCTTCGTCCCATAGGCTTTGTTGCCAGATGCAGGGGCTTTATTTACTGCCTCATCAATTTGTATTGATTGATGAATAACCGGACTGTGTAGTGGAGATGCTAGGCTTCATCAGTACGTGTTTTCTCTAGTTTCCTTCTTTGTATCTCAATTCTCTGGTTACTGTGATGGAAACGAGAAGAAAAGGGATAAATTTGAGAAATATCAAATGAGATCTGCTGCGTACTCGAGGTGAGGAATGTACTTACGTCCTTCTAGTTCCTCCATTTTCCCTTTTTCAAATAAGTAGGAATTGGATGGAAAGAGCCTTAAGTCTAATAAGCACAATGCTTCCTTTCAATTCTGTCCAAGTAAATGAGTTGAATGAAAGTCACTATCTCCCAAGTGGCAAGTACCTGGTTAGTAGGGTATTGGAACTTGTTACTTGAGGTATCCCTATGATAGTTGTTGTCTTGGATGGGTACGATGGGATGCCCCTGGAAGAAAATTCCTCTTCTGTCGGCTTCCTCTAGATTTCAATGCTGTACTTTGTGAAGTAGAACTTTGCTATTTTTAACACTTCATTTCTTTTTATTATATTTCATGATTTTAACCTACTTGTTTGCAGGCAAGCCCAGACAATATTATTGTAGGTTCTCATGTGTGGATTGAAGATCCAGGTGTGGCTTGGATTGATGGTGAGGTATTTCAGATTAGTGGTCACAAGGTCCATGTGCGCACAACTAATGGAAAAATGGTATGTTGCCCAAAGAATTGACCAAATATCACTATAATTTTCCAAATGTCTATTTTTTTTTACCTTTTTTTACTTCCTAAAATCTTTCATCACCGCATCTTTACAATTTATTGTTTGTTGCTCAATGGTTAAGTTATAGAGAAATGTTTAGGTTGGCCATATGGTTAAAATGTAGGGTATCTATTCCATGTCTTTGTATGTTCATTTTTTTGACTTGATACTGGGGTGGCAACAAGAATAAAAAAAAGGTAGCTCGGTGCAAGAAGCTCCCGCCGATACAGGGTCCGGGGAAGGATCATACCACATTGAGTTTATTGCATACAAGCTTACCTTTGCATTGCAAGAGGTTGTTTTCATGACTCAAACCCGTGACCACAAGGTCACACAGCAACAAGTTTACTGTTGCGCCAAGGCTCTCTCTCACTCCAAGAATCTCGAAGGAATATATGGAATTATTAATGTTGTCACATTCTATCCAAGAAAAGGGAAAAGAGGATAGTAAATGAGAGTGATTGACTTATTATTTTTGATTTTGTAATCAAAAGCGAAATTGGTGACAATTTAATATGGAGTGTAGCATATGAAAGAGAGTTGGTTTCCAACAGATCTTGATTTTTTATTTTCAATTTTTTTGTAATATTTTTCTTAGTTTTTGAGAAAATCAAACATCTTCTATGAAAACAAAAATTCATCATACAATAACATCAAAAAGTTTTTATTTTTCTAAAAATCATGAAACTTACAAAAAAAAAAAAAAAAAAAATTGAAGCGAACACACCTTGTTAATAGAGAGAAGATATCAGAAGTCAAAATTGGAAATGAGATGGTGTTGGAAGAGGGAGAGAAACAAATTTACACTAAATCATGCATCCAATAGAGAAAGGATAGACGTGGGATAGAGGAAATTGATGATGAAATAAAGAACAATACTTCAGTTTGAGAGATAGGATAACTGGAGCAAAGTCAAGGTGAGTACACTGATGCAATGCAACTTTGCTATGTCACAAGATTGATATTGGATTTTGCACAAGGGGAGACATTTCAGTGCAATAATGACAAAATTTGTTAAAGATATGAGTTATTTTAGATAAGCTTTTTGATTATCTGAAAGTAACATATTATTTTATATCTGGAACTGGTTTTTTTTTCGTGGATTGATTTTCTTTATAAGTGGGTCTATCATATTTTGAACGGGTTAACATCCACATCAACATCTCACAGCCCACTAATGATTTCTTTGAGTCTTGAATATGGTTGAGTTCTCATTTCTAAATTCCACATATTAGTTTTAGATGGTGGAATCAGAAGCTTAGTGGTTGTTGTTCAATGGTGTGAGAGGGTGCATAAAGGTTTGTCTTTTCTGAAATTTGGACAAGCTAAACACTGCACTTTTATTTCACATGTGATTTATTGTTATTAGTTTATGCTCAAATTCTCTAATTGATTGGCAATTGGCATGGATATTATCTTTGATATTCAGGGTAGAAATGGAAGTTGCTTGTTAATTTTTTGTTTCTAATGATGCACTTAATATTTGCACCAAGGTTGTGGCAAATATCTCGAAGGTATTTCCTAAAGATACAGAAACTCCACCTGGAGGAGTAGATGACATGACAAAATTATCATATCTGCATGAACCTGGGGTTTTGCAAAACCTGGCCACACGCTATGAGCTTAACGAAATCTATGTAAGCTACTTCTTTGATACATGGTAAATGCTTCCCAATAGAGAAATGGAATATTAGAGTTCTTCATAACTCCACATTGTCTGAACTTTACAGACATACACTGGTAATATCCTGATTGCAGTGAACCCATTTCAAAGGTTGCCGCATCTATATGACACCCATATGATGGAACAATACAAAGGAGCAACATTTGGGGAGCTGAGTCCCCATGTTTTTGCTGTTGCTGATGTTGCTTATAGGTTATTTTAGTTCTACTTCTAAGGTATGATTACTTTTCTGTTTTCTGACTTGTTCTTTATGATAAGGAAACAGGGCAATGATTAATGAAGGAAAAAGTAACTCCATCTTGGTCAGCGGTGAAAGTGGTGCTGGTAAAACTGAAACAACAAAACTGCTTATGAGATATCTGGCATATTTAGGTGGACGGACAGGAATTGAAGGACGGACTGTCGAACAACAAGTTTTGGAGGTAAGACAATTAAAACAATTTACTGTCTCTTTCTAGAGAGAATAAATGAATATCCAAATTGAGTTCTTGTCGATTATTTTTATTAGTCCAATCCAGTTCTTGAGGCTTTTGGGAATGCAAAAACTGTTCGGAACAACAACTCTAGGTAAGACTTGTATATTTTCTTTATATTTACTTACTCCAATGTCAGATTATGATTTTGTTTTTCCAAAGAATATCTAGCATCCATTGCACCACCATTTTGTGATTATCCATGTTTTGAAAAGATCATCTTTTGCTGGAAGTAATTTCTTATCCACAGTTTAGACTTGTATGTCATATCCATCTAGCTAATTGTATTTATTTCTCTGTGACATTACAATAAGTCGTTTTGGTAAGTTTGTTGAGATCCAATTTGACAAAAATGGGAGAATATCTGGCGCTGCTATTAGAACCTACTTGCTTGAAAGATCTCGTGTCTGCCAAATTAATGATCCTGAGAGAAACTATCACTGCTTTTACCTTATATGCGCGGCTCCTCATGAGGTACTTTCTCTATGGTTCTGAACTCATCGATGTAATGCTATTAGAATCTTGCCTTTTTTGGCCACTCCCTCTTTTCTGCTGAAGTTATTTTTTGTATACATGGAATGTTACTAATTGACAGGATATCAAAAAGTATAAATTGGGAAGCCCAAGCTCATTCCACTATCTAAATCAGTCCAAATGTGTTAAATTGGATGGTGTAGATGATGCTGAAGAGTATGTTGCAATTAGAAGGGCTATGGATATAGTTGGAATAAGTGAGCAAGAGCAGGTATATAAATATTGTTGATCTTGAGGAATTTTAATTATGTTTGGATTTTTTTTTGTTCCCTATTTTTTTTTTTTTTACTAAAGAGACAATTCTCAAGGGTTCCCTTGTTTTTTAGTCGACAATGTTAAGGATATTGTACGCATCAATGAGGAACTTTGGTGATTGTTTTAGGAGGCAATCTTCAGGGTTGTTGCTGCTATACTCCATCTTGGTAATGTTGATTTTGCAAAGGGACCTGAGATAGATTCATCTGTTATCAAGGATGAGAAGTCAAGATTCCATCTAAACATGACAGCTCAACTCCTAATGTATGCCATAATTCTTATTTGCATGACCGCTGGTATTCTTTTAACTAATAACATGTTTAGATTCTGCTATAATATGCTTATGGCAGGTGTGATGCCCGAAGTCTAGAAAATGCTTTGATTAAACGTGTCATGGTGACACCTGAAGAAATTATTACCAGAACTCTTGATCCTCCTTCTGCAATTGTTAGCAGAGATGGGTTAGCAAAAACCATTTATTCCCGCTTATTTGATTGGTAATGATAACTTCTGTTGTCTGCTGATATTCTGCTGTAAAGTTTCTATTGAGCTGAGATATGATTCAACTCTGGATTGATATGTGGCTTACAGGTTGGTCGAAAAAATTAATGTATCAATTGGACAGGATCCAGATTCAAAACATTTGATCGGAGTACTTGATATTTATGGTTTTGAGAGTTTCAAATGTAATAGGTAAGCCATCAGTATTATGAGATACACTGTTTTTAATTATCTAAAGCATGGTTTAAAATCTCGAGTCGTGCCAAGGTTTCAGTCCTAGACCGGAACGATACAGTTTCGGTATTGTATCATGCCGTGCCGATATAGTTATTGTATTTTTTAAATATAAAACATATTAACAAAAAAATCTAAATATTTTAAAATAAAAATATAAAAAATAAAATTATATATATATATATATATATATATATAAGATAATTTTATTAGGCTTTAATTAAGCCTATTTAAATTATCTCAATCATAGCTTTATAGCTAAGAGTTGATTAAACTTATTAACCTAAGTTATTTATTAAATTCTAAGTTAAAAATGACCCCTCCTACCTCTCTTCTGACGCCCGTGGGCACAAGCGGCCCACTTGACGCGTTCATACTTGTCGCTGGGGCAGGCCATGGGCCTGGATGCGTCTCCAGGTTCACGTGACGCTTCCAGATGCATCGTCGGGCTTGCACGACGCGTTCGGACGCATCGTTGGGCTTGTGCAACGTGTCCAGACTCGTCATTGGGTTCATGCGACTCGTCCGGACGCATCACTGGGTTTGCGCAACGTGTTTAGACGCATCCGTTGTGGCGTGCTGGGCCTGCTGGCGTTGTGCCGGTGCCGGTGCCGGTCCGTGGGCGGAACAAGATGTATCGGGCGGCTCGAGATTTTAATTTATGATATGAAGTATCAACAACAACGAAATTGCTCATTCATGCACTTTGCTTGTGACAGTTTTGAACAGTTCTGCATCAATTTTACAAATGAAAAACTGCAACAACATTTCAATCAGGTTTACTCGAAACTTCTTGATACCTTGGAGATCCTTGAGTTGTGTGATTTTGTTCTATGATGATTTGTACAGCATGTTTTCAAAATGGAGCAAGAGGAGTATACCAAGGAGGAAATTGACTGGAGCTACATTGAATTTGTTGATAACCAAGATGTTCTCGACTTGATTGAGAAGGTACATGAAAAGCTAACATGATTGGCATTGTTGATGATCATTGAAGGCCTTTTGCTCTATTAGAGTCTATTTCCTCATATCTAAGCAAAGCTTGAGGTTGAGATCACTTCTGGACTAATTTTTTTTTATCCAAATCAAGCTGTATGTATCACGATTGAAGGTCATCCATTAATCTTTATTGTCTTAGAAACATAACAATGCATTATCACAAAATCATGACAAAGACAAATTTAGATTACAAAATAAATCTCCTGTATGTTAAAAACTTGAGCATATCTATAAATATTGTCAAAATAAATGTGTTCTAAATGTATAAATTCCAATTTGAGTTAATGTTGGCATTAGACTTTATAAAGTAATAATGGCCTTCTCTAGGCTATTTTTTGTTGGCGGTTAAGGTGCATGCTGATTAAGGTCAGTATAGTATTTTATGGTGGCTGTTAATTTATGATAGAACACAATCTTTGTCCACTTAGGCTTGAAACCAACATTGGTAGTTTTCGTAGTAATCTTTGGCAAAAGGTGAAACGATGCGGCCCCACACTTCCTAGAAGGGGTAAATTACGAGGGGTTTCGCCCAACAACAGTAGCGCATGCAAGGGGTGAGGCAACCAACGGGACATTCCGCGGGGCATTCTGTACTCGCATGGAATTGACCCCAGACTTATCTGTGGCAATACCATAAACCATATGTGCCAGCCTATGGGGGCACATAGTTTTCTTAGTAATTGGAGCAAAATGTGATATTGTTTACCCCAAGTGACCAGTATCGCCGGCCCCATGGCAAGATAATGGCAAGTAAATGATGACGTCATTTTGCCCTAGCGTAGTGGCCCTTTGCATAGAGGAGGTCAGACACCCAATGAGGTAATTTGTATCGGTTGGGAATTGACCTCAAGACTTATTGGATCAAACACCCATGTAGGTACCAACTGCGCCAACTCGTGGGGGCATAGTTTTCTTAGTAATGTTTATATGCAATGTTGTCCAACTTGACAAATAAATTCAGTCAACATGAATCCATATGGATCAACCACAAATAATGTTTATTTTTATAATTTTTTTTAATTACAATGATGTCACCAGTGATGCATTGTCACACAGTTAAATCAAAGAAAACTATCCCAATAGCTGGGATTTTATTAGTAACTGCTGTAACCATGCTTTATGGTGAAACTGTGAGTACAACTGCAAGAGTTGTAAAGTTGATATAGTCACTAATCAGTCTTGTCTCTGAGCAATTTGTTGTACATTATCATATTTTTGATGGCCTTCCAGTGTGGTAATTTGGATCTGTAACATGCCAAAACAAGACAGATGGCACACAGTTTACTTATTCTTTGACTTTGGGCTTGCTTTTCAATCTTAGTAGGGCCTAATTTCAAATGAAAAATTGGTCTCAGTCTGCCATTAAATCTTTGTTTTCCAGTGACATCATATACAAAAAAATGGGAAACTTCTAAGTTATTAGGTGTTTTACCATCCTCTTCCTTAACAAAATTACCTGATATTCTTACTTTCCATATTAGTGAATGATTGACCTTTCACCTCTACCTGGACTTGCTTTCAATCATTCCTAATGCCACTGGTGATAAGTTTTCTTGTTTTCTTCAGAAACCTGGTGGTATCATTGCCCTTCTTGATGAAGCTTGGTATGCATCTAGACTCTGACTATTTTGATGCTTCACCTTTACTGATTAATTGATTACGTTTGCACTTCTTCAAAAAAAAAGAACAAAGAATACTGTGATAGTTCACTTGTTTTTTTTATGACATCTTACTTTTGTGAGCTTGTGACTGACCTAGATTTTCTTTTAAATGGTACATGAGACAGTATGTTTCCCAAGTCTACACATGAGACATTTGCCCAGAAGTTGTATCAGACATTTAAAAGCAACAAGAGATTTGTCAAACCAAAGCTTTCTCGTACAGATTTTACAATCTGCCATTATGCAGGCGAGGTAACTGTAATCTTATCATGCCCCACTTGCATGTCACTGTACATCGTAATTGATTGTCATCTGTGTTACCATTTGATAGGTAACATATCAAGCTAATCATTTCTTAGACAAAAACAAAGATTATGTGGTGGCAGAACATCAGGATTTACTCAATGCTTCTACATGTCCCTTTGTGTCGGGTTTATTCCCTCCACTTCCTGAAGAAACATCTAAGTCATCCAAGTTCTCTTCTATTGGATCACGGTTTAAAGTAATATTTTTTTCTCATCATTTACGACTGGATTTCTGAAGTAGTTGAACTACTGACTTTTCCTTAATTAGCTCTACATCCGTCTTACGTTGGGTTTTGAATAACTTCTTTATTTGCATTATGTTTGTTAGCTTCTGTAGAAGGGTTTTTTTGAGCTTGAAAATTCTAGAATAAAATCTGCATATGTAGCTTCTTTGCTCAATAGTGTTTATTTTATGTTAAAATTATTGCTGGTCTGATTGGCATTTATCTTTGATTTCAGAGTAACAGTGTGCCACTAATTTTCTTTCTCCATTTCCATATGTTTCTTCCTTGATTCCACTACACTGAATGAAATATGATTTAATTTCGAAAGCTCATCAATACATTTGGGGAAGGAACAAAATCATGTTTTTCAATTTTTTTTAATATTATTATTATTATTATTTTGCTTTCCATTCTAAAAAAGACATTTGCATCACATGTATCCAGTCACAATTGGTTTGTATAATTGGGCTATACTGGGCATCTAATCATAAATATCATATATTCTAGGATCAAAGTATAAAATTCCAATAATGGATATACATACAAGGTAGAGAGAATTACTTAGGGAAAGCAAACTTATAATTTACCCGTTAACTGTAACTATCACAACAGCTATGAATCCGTGATACAAAAGTAAACATCTCCACATTGCAATTTCTGGTGTCATTTTTTTCGATTTGAGAGTAATTCCTTGTGTGGATCTCTAGGGTGCAAAGAATATTAACTCACAATTTCCTTCTCCCTTGCACACAACTTGCTTCTCTCTCACATTAAACAAAACATCTATGCTTGTTGTGCGCCACAAGCAACTAATACCCTCATATCCACGTGTGAGCTTCTATATGACAACCATTGTGAGAGCCATGGATACTTACTACCCAAGTTAGTGCTTTGTCGATGATACAGAGAAAGAAAAACAATCTTGAGCAAGACTGCTAAGAACCTAATTGTATATACCATGTATCCTAGGGTGCATAATCTAAAGTTACAATAATGGATATAAATGTAAAGGGGACTACCTAGAGAAAGAAAACCCATATAATTTTCCTTTTAATCAGCTATATTGGTTTCTTTTTGTACTAGTGATTGATTCTCAACCCTTTGTATGAATAATATGGTTGTGGAGTGTAATTCTGTGCAGATGTTTATCTGGTACTTTATTTGAGCAAACTTCTGAGTGATGAACTGCTAATAGAACTACTTGTTCAGATATAAGTTGTTCAAATACTTGGGTTATTTTGATGTTTTCATACCTGTTGTGTATGATTATATAGATGTCCATTGTTAACCTAAATATGTTATGATTGCTATGATAAGCACATGCTGATTTAATGATTTTTGATATGTGATGTATATCGGCTTCCATTTACAAGGATTTAACTAGTTTTCAACTTTTTTGTTCTATGGGTAAATCTTAGTTACAACTTCAAGCTCTGATGGAAACTTTGAGCTCTATGCAACCACATTATATTAGGTGTGTGAAGCCAAATAATGTTCTCAAACCTGCTATCTTTGAGAACTCCAATGTTATCCAGCAATTGCGATGTGGAGTAAGATTCTAACTTAATGCAGCCTGTCTCTCATTACTATAGTTTTTGTGCTTGACATCAGCTTTTGGAATTTTCTTTTATTTGCTTTATAATTATAGGGAGTTCTTGAAGCAATCAGGATAAGCTGTGCTGGTTATCCTACCCGAAGATCATATTATGAATTTTTTCATCGATTTGCTCTTCTTGCACTAGAATTCATGGACGAGAAGTATGTTGTTTGATCCATCTGAATTATGTCAGTGTGTTTTATACTGATTAGTAAAGCTCGTTATAATCTACTTAATTGATATGCCTGCTTTGGTCTTTTAATTTTCTTAATAGTTATGATGACAAGATTGCCTGTCTAAAGATTTTGGATAAAATGGGATTGAAAGGTTACCAAGTAAGTTCAAGTTTACACAATTGCTTTAATTCTTTTTCTTGATCACTTCTCCTGTCCTAGAGCAGCTTTTGATTTATCATTCGATCCTTAGTGGATATCTAGATAAAATATGACACTTTGTAGTAAGTGAACCAAACTTTTAAAATGCTCATGCATTTAGCCATAGAGCAAAACAAAATCTTGTAGCGAGGCATGGTCAGATGATGCATTGTGAATAATGCTTGTATGACGATATGATATGATACCTGACTAACACTTGTGCTTCAAAAATCTTTTTCATTTATTTTGTTTATTTTTTACAAATTTTTTTTAGTTATTTGATTTGAGATCTCATTCAGTTCTAGTCCGATTGATGAAGATTGAAGTTTTGTTAAAAGGTTAGATATGTTTGACATTGGATTTGCATTTCAAAAATGCATTTATGGGAAAACCATTTATTCTGAAGTGCATTATCTAAAATTAGTATACTATTTACTGAATTATCTTTCAAAACTCCTATGGCGGAATGTTTGATAATAAAAGTCCATTATTATTTAATACATTAGTTTAATTGGTTATACAAGCTTTGAAATCTCAATCTGAGCAGGGTTTCGATACTCGGTCGTCTCAAGGCATGTCGGGCATACTGAGTGTTGGTGAAGTGTGTCAAACACAACAAGTGGCTGAGAAGGGGAAGGAGAGGAGGAAGAAGAATACTTGTTTTGTTTCAAGAAGTTGTGGTGATAGTGAGAGAGACACCACGGGAGTCTAGTAGAGAGGAGGAGGAGGAGCAAAATGGTGTGAGTCATATGAAACATTCACTGCCTTGTTAAGACCTCGTTAAGAAATCCTCATCGCGAAGTTGTGAGGTTGCCAAACCCTTGTTATGAAGTTGCAAAGTCGTTAAAACTTCATTGCAAAGCCCTGTCTCCTTGAAGCTATAAATCCTTTTCTGCATAGCTACAAAGCCCTCGTCGTTGAATATCACCCAATTATGGGGACCTTAACATCTCTAGACTCACTTGGATGCTCACGACAGTCGTTGCCGTGCAAAAGCCTTGTGGATTTTGCTTAGAGTCATTATTGACCTTGCGCAAATTTAAGTGCCATAGTGGATGGCTTAGATGCATTAGCATCCCATGGAAGGTAAGTAGTGTTGGTCCCGGTGCGGCCGACAAGAGGGAGATGAATTGCCTTGAAATTAAGATTAAACCCTTCTCGTTCTTTTGACTTTAACTAAGACACACTTGTTAATTAATCGAAATAAATTGCATAAAAGAATAAGCGAGGCTACCGGATTTATTGGTTTGCAACTGGGGAGGTTGCTGGTCCAAGACAAGTGAAGCGCACTATTGAAACTCCTTCGATCAAGATCGGAGGAAGAGAAGCTCCATATAACGATTAACAACTCAGAAAAATGAAAACAAAAATTAGAAGCTCGTATATAAGTGTTGTATCTGAACAAGAAAACAAGTTCTCCTTTTATAACCTTCTGGTCAGATTTGACCATTGGCTGATGTGGCAGCTCCGAGCGCCTGGAGTTGATCTAAGCACCCAGTGGTGCACTTTTTCTCCTTCTCAACGACTCTTTAGCGGCTCTTGGATAAAATTTTATCCACGCCCGGGCGCCTGGAGTGTTGCTGACGTGGACTTGGACGTCATCCTCATAGCAACGGCTCGTTGAGGCTCCCTTTCTGCACTAGGGTGACGCCCGGACCTTGTTAGGGTGCTTGGACTAGACAACTATATGTTGACTTGTCCGGCTTTCGCTCTGGTTGCTTGGGTGATTCTCCGTCCATCCAGAGTTGAGCTCGCCCGAACTCAACTTCGGCCTTCTCTCCTCGAGCAATCTTTTGGTCTGGCTTCTTGTCTCTCAGAAGCGTCGCGTGCGTCCTTCTTGCTCCATCGACGCACTCTTCAGCAGCTTCTTGCCCCTCAGATGCACCGAGCTCGTCGACTTACTTCCCGTGCCATCCTTCTCGTCCGCTGCGCCTTCCGCTCGACTTCTTGTGTTTCTAAGTCCTTGCACACTTAGACACAAGACATAAAAAACGCAAAGCCTAACTTAACACGGTTGATCACATCAAAACTTACCTGAGATACTTAAAAGTAGAAGTGTTTCAAGCTGGTCCACATGTCTGTCAGTAGCAAACCCAAATGTTTCACTCTTGCTGGCCTACATGTAATAAAATTTCAACCACACACACACGGGATTGATATGGTACCCGACTCTTGTCCTCGACACCCGTCCTTGAATGAGTGTGTAGGCGCGTGAAAGTGATCCGGGTGCTCGGATATCTGTGAGAGTCATGTACGGGAGTCGAGCACCATAACAAGGCTTTATACATATAAAAAAAAAGAGATAGCCCGGTGCACGAAGCTCCCGTCATGCGGGGTTTCAGGGAAGAATCCATTGTACGCGGCCTTACCCTACTTTTTGCAAGAGGCCGTTTCCAGGATTCGATCTCTTGCAAAAAACAACATTACTATATATATATGCATATAATATTATTTATTGCCATTATGAATTTTAATAAATTACTTAAATCAATGATCAATTAAAAACATTGATAAATGAATAAATGTTTATCATTTATCAATAATACTTGTATAAAATTCATCAATTTGTCCGGAGAGAATTCATTTGATTGGATATCAGATAACAATCTCACTGAAGCTCTCTTTCGTGAATGAATAAAATTTCAAAGGGATAAAAAATTCAATAATTTATAGTGAAATACTATTTATATTTGCTATGCTTATAAAAACTTAGAGATGTTTCAATTTTTGGCTCCAAATTGAGGATCTGTTCTCATCAACATCATAAGTTTGTTTACATAGCCTTGCATAGAAACTATATGTTAACAAGAAGAAATATTTATGAAAAAGGAGTTAATATTATTAGGATAATGAGTGCTTCATTGAGAAGGTGATGATTTTTCTAGAGTTTTCTGTGATTATCTTATGCCGTAGCTAAAAGAAATATTGTATAAAATCATAGAACAATCTGCCATTAGCGTGTTGGGTTCAGCCATTTGTCCAAAATTCTTAGGCCAAGTTAATAGTTGCTTATCTATCTAAGATTATAAATCCTCTCCATTACCCAACAATTTCTCATGTGAGGCTAAATTATGATGTCATGAATGCATAAGGAATAGAAGTGGAATAAAGAAAAGTCTATTTAGTGCAATGAAAGATGATAAATTGATTTGAATATTGCTAGTGCTAAAGCATTGTATAATCTCAATGGAGGCATAAGATCCATTTGCTTGACTCCAAATATTTGAGATAAACAATCTTAGTTATGAACATTCTCTATATTTACTTCCATGCAAAAATCCCCTATATTATTATTTAACTGTTTTATCATAAATCCTAAACCGAACATATGGTTTACCTTGACAGCTAGGCAAGAGCAAGGTGTTTTTGAGAGCCGGCCAGATGGCTGAACTGGATGCTCGAAGGGCAGAAGTATTAGGAAGAGCAGCCAGAACCATACAGAGACAAACTCGGACATATATTGCTCGCAAGGAATTCCTTGTGTTACGGGAAGCAACTATTCAATTGCAAACTTTTTGTAGAGGTATAAAAGCATATTTGGAGTTTATCTATGCTGCTTAGTTTATGCTGGAGACTCATGTTAAGTGAATGTTCTTTTGTTTATATAGTTTTCTGTATGCCTAAGTCCATTACTCCATTTTATTAATTGTCAACTTGCATTGACTCTTAATGCTTCTCATCTGCTTTTCTTCTAAGTGGAACCATGTATAGGTCATGTTTTGATTAGTTTCTGCCAACACAAGCTGTATCTTATATACACAGTTAAAAACTTGGCAATTGCGCAAAACCTTGGTCAGAATACACTGACATGTCCCATCAGGCACACTTCTTTGTAAATGAAGTATTATTTGTTTTTGTAAATGTAGGACGATTGGCTTGTAAGTTGTTTGAGCAAATGAGGCGTGAAGCAGCGGCACTCAAAATTCAGAAAAATTACCATTGTTACATTGCAAGAAAATCATATTTAGCTCTTAAAACTTCAGCAGTTACATTGCAAACAGGCTTAAGGGCAATGTCTGCTCACACAGTGTTCAGGTTAAAAAAACAAACTAAAGCAGCAATCTGCATTCAGGTACCTTTTTCTCGTCCAGAGTGTTTAGTGTTTTAATTATTGTGCCTAAGGGTAATATTGTTGTGTATGTATTGAGCTTCTAATCTAGTATTTTTTTATTTTTTCCAATTGTAGTCTTGTTGCCGTAGTCATAGAGACTATGTATATTACAAGAGATTGCAGAAGGCCACACTTGCATATCAATGTGCATGGAGACAAAGGCTTGCTAGAAGAGAGCTGAGAAAACTAAAAATGGTATGGTTCCTAAATCTTACTATTGTTCACTCTGGTTCTCTTTGAAATTTATCTGTTTAGAATGTATACTGATTAAAACCATAATAGGAGTTTGGTTAGTGGTATCTTAAATTGCCATGAGAATAACATGTTTGGTTCGCACAGTGTAATATGTTTGATTCGCTAAATGCATTTATAGGAATGTGACAGTGATCTTTTTAATTTTTGGCATCCCTTTATTGCGTGATAACTTCAAATTTTCATTTAATTATTTTTTATTTCAACAACATACTTTGAAAATATAAAATAGTGAGAGTCAATCATACAAAAAAAATGTAATATACTAAATATAATATAATATCTGGCTTGATCAGATGCATATCTCTCTCATCAAGCTCTCTGCATGGTATATCACTAGTAATATTTAAATTACTTAAATTAATGTATATTTCTATATATAAAAGGAGATGAGAATTTGTCTGAAGGAATAATGCACCTCCACAAGTGGTGAAGTATAGGATTACTACCTATTTATATGTGATTCCATGTTTCTGGACGTGTGATCCCAAAATCTGAAAATCAAAGATAGAAAATTCATGAACCAAACAAAGCAAACATTCCTTCAAAATCTTCCTGCAAATTTTATGTGATTCAACAAATCAAATTCGCCTAAAAGAGTTTAGTTGACCTTTCTATTACCAAAGATATATTGACTTTATGTGGTGGAGTCAAGATAGTTTGACTTACAGCTGGTTATTCCATAGGCTGCCAGGGAAACAGGAGCTCTGAAAGAGGCAAAAGACAAACTTGAGAAGCGGGTTGAGGAGTTAACTTGGCGTTTGCAGTTGGAGAAACGTCTAAGAGTAATTATTCTCTTTAAAGTTGATTGTTTACTGAGTTTATGATTTCAGGTAGATGCAACTATTTACATTCTTAGATATAGATATGGCGTGCTTGTGTTCTGAATGCAATATATCCATTTTACAAGTTGAAATAGATATGGCGTGCTTATATCCATTTTACAAGTCTGCTACCTTGAGTATGCAGACTGATCTGGAAGAGTCAAAAGTGCAAGAAGTGGCCAAGTTACAATCTGTGTTGTCTGAGGTGCAACTACAACTTGAAGAGGCCAAGTCAATGCTTACTCGGGAGCGTGATGCCGCACGAAAAGCTATTGAAGAAGCACCTCCTGTTATTAAAGAGACCACTATCCTGGTTCAAGACATGGAAAAAATCAACTCATTGACAGCTCAAGTTGAACAGTTGAAGGTAATCGTCAATTTTCATCTGGTAGCATTACTACATGGATGAAAAAGTGAATATGTTAGATATTATGATGAAGATAAGAAAAGTTTTGCAACTTATCCACTAATATAGAGATTTTATCTTTTGTGGAAACACTTGTAGTTATTTTCTTTCTGGAATTGTAAATTCAGGATTAGCATATCAGTAAATTTTATTATGATGAAAGCTTTAGATACTTGATATTTATGTTAGCATATCAGGATTTACTTTATAATTTCTTCCTTTTCTTATTATCATGATAGGATTTATTGCAAACGGAAAAGCTGGAAAGTGATGCAGCCAAGAAAGCTTACAGCGAGGCACAAGAAAAAAATAATGAACTCATTAAGAAAGTTGAAAATGCTGAAACAAATGTTAATCAGCTTCAAGATAGTATTCGGAGGTGCTATTTCTTGTTTAATGAGTAGTGGCATACTCTCCTTTTTTACGTCAGCAAGCTAACATGAAATCAGTGTTTTTTTTTATAGTAGAAGTAAAACATCTGAATGCTTTGTCTCCCTAGTTTCTACCACATCTCTGTTTGTAATTGAGATAGTAACTTGCCTTCTGTCTGCTAAAACAGGCTTGAAGATAAAGTATCAAATCTGGCATCGGAGAATCAAGTGCTTCGCCAGCAAGCACTTTCCATATCACCAACTAGCAGAGCATTGGTTATGCATCCAAAAGCAACTATCTTCCCTGTACATACTGTTACTTTAGTGCATATTGCTTACTACCTCCTAATATCTGACCTCCATTTGTCTGTGACTTTGTGTCACAGAGAACGCCAGAGAATAACAATGTTCTGCATGGAGAAACAAAACTTGCATTGGTAAATAAAATTTTCTTTTATTCATTCAACATTGTGAGATGTGGCTTACCTTTATCTGATAAGAAAAGGAGTTAACAATGGCTTGTTTTCTTTCCCCAATTATGAGACTATTTGTAGGATTGGAGTCCTGCATTACCAAATCCCAAGAATCTTGAAATTGATGAAAAACCACAAAAGTCACTGAGTGAGAAGCAGCAGGTAGATTTTTGATCAGATTCCTAGGATGTTATATTGATGTTGCTATCCTGAGACTATCCTTGTGTCCTTTCCGGAAACGGATAACTAAATTTTTGTTGTCTTCAGGAAAGTCAGAACTTGCTTCTTAAGTGCATCTCTGAAGAGCTAGGATTCTCCAAGAGTAGACCTGTTGCTGCTTGTCTTGTATATAAATGTCTCCGCGAGTGGAGATCTTTTGAAGTTGAAAGGACTAGTATTTTTGATCAAATAATCCAAGCAATAGGCTCAAAACTTGAGGTATCTTATCTTTTCTGTGCACTTTTAAGTCACATTTTGTTTTTTGGTACCTCAAACTCAAGATAGTATATGCAGCTCTTTACTTCTTTGTGCTTAGTCCGTAATAGAGAAACAGCACATGTTTCTAATTAAATTCTATCTTATGAAGTATCTCTTTTTTGGTTAATGTTTCAGGATAACATCAATGTATTATCTTATTGGTTGTCCAATACATCTACCCTATTGCTGCTTCTACAACGCACACTGAAAGCAGGTGGCATGGCAAGTTTTACTCCTCATAGGCGGAGAACATCGGTTCCTGTATTTGGAAGGATGTCTCAAGTAAAACAGTTAAACTGCTTTGTCATGTTTCTTCCGGAATTAAATTCGCATATTCTCAATTTTGAACTGATTTATTTTAATTTTCAATATAATTTTTTGAGGGAATTCGAGCATCTCCTCATAGTGCTGGGCCTCTTTCCCTGAATGGTCGCATGGTTGGTGGATCAAATGACTTGCACCAAGTCGAAGCTAAATATCCAGCTTTGCTTTTCAAGCAACAACTTACTGCATTTCTTGAGAAAATTTATGGAATGATAAGGGACAACTTAAAGAAAGAGATATCTTCTGTCCTTGGCTCTTGTATACAGGTACTGTTGGGCAAGTAATATTTTTTCCTTAAAATCTATTTACTATTACACAATTTGACAGAGCTTTTGACTTTATTCAAGTTGTTGAGAGTGGAATGTTCTAATGATGCAAAATATGCAGGCTCCAAGGACATCCCGTGCAAGCTTAGTCAAAGGAATACGTTCACCAGGAAATGCGGTGGCCCAACAAGCCCTTATGGGACATTGGCAAAGTATTGTGACGAGTTTAACAAACTACATGAAACCACTTAAAGCTAATTATGTAAGTTGGAGTAGAGTTTGCCACATCAATATTACTCATTCGGTATTGTTTGATTCAACATCCTAACCTGTTCATCTTTGTAGGTCCCTCCATTCCTAGTTCGGAAGTTGTTTACCCAAATATTTGCTTTCATCAACATTCAACTATTCAATAGGTAGATAGTAGATTCGACTATGTAGTTCCTCGCTTTTAACTTTTCAGTCTGGTCATAATCCTTCTGCAAGAAGATATGCCAATATGTATTTCCACTTTTGTAGTCTTCTTCTGAGGCGTGAGTGCTGCTCGTTTAGCAATGGGGAATATATTAAATCAGGACTTACTGAATTAGAACGTTGGTGCAGTGATGCAACTGAAGAGGTGATCCACGTTCCTTTTAAAAGTCATCCAAATGACTTTAAGCTAAAATATTATTTTTCATGCAGTATGCAGGATCTTCATGGGATGAGTTAAAACATATTAGGCAGGCTGTTGGATTCCTGGTAAATTATCTTTTAGCAAACCACACACTTGCAAAAGCATATTGAATAATTATACATGTTATCTTGTAACTACTCTTTGAGATATTTATTTAAATTATCTTCCTGTATAGGTTTTACATCAGAAACCAAAGAAGGCACTGAAGGAGATAACTCAAGATTTATGCCCAGTTGAGACCACTAATAAATATTCTAAGTTTCAGTCATCTGGATTCTCTGTAATGAACCTTATGTGGTCTGATTTGGTTTTCAGGTTCTTAGCATACAACAGTTATACAGAATCAGTACTATGTACTGGGATGACAAATATGGCACACGCAGTGTTTCATCAGAGGTTTGACTTAGCTTAGCTGGATATGTTCTCAAGTTTTTCTCTGTTAACTTTTCTGAATATATAATATATATATACACATAATTTAGTCTTTAATATACATAAATTTAATATCGACATATTAGAATAGATATGTTGTCCTATGCCAAATCTTTGATCCCATTGCTTGCCTTTAGGACAATCATCTAATTGAGTGAAAGACTGATGGCATATACCTTATTTTGCTAATGATTCAAACAGTTCTATCACACATATAGGCCTTTTATCAAATGAAGGTAGAGTCAACTTTGTATTTTACAGATTATTTCAAGTATGAGACTTATGATGACCCAGGACTCAAATAGTTCTTCCAGTAATTCTTTCTTGTTAGATGATGACTCCAGGTAAGCCTAAAAACTTTTCTGCTGTTCCACATTTTAGTTACCATAAACTATATTTACATTCTCCTTTGATGCAGCATTCCATTTTCGGTCGACGATGTCTCAAAGTCGATGACAGAAATAGATATAGCAGATATTGATCCACCACCTTTCATTCGTCAAAATTCGGGCTTTGCATTTCTGGCACAATGAAAGTAGCAGCTGTCGTCCTCGCGTTTATCCATTGCCGTGCCGCTTCGCCTGTGCGTAAACATTCCAACCGTATCGTCAAGTAAACAGGGTACCTGGTAGCACTTCCTATTTGGGTCTAATGTGCTTTCATTTTTGTTGAAAAAGTTTTGTCCACGTTTGAGGTGTATTTCTGACCGTCGACTTAGAACTGCTATTGAAGATTCACTGAACGAAGTTGATTATTCATTCCACAGATTCTTCATGTAGTTCAGTCGTTCGGCAAATTTCTGGCTATTGTATATGTAAATTACAGCTCAAGCAAGAAAAGTGTTGTCGACTTCTTTTGTTCTTTTATCGAATGCTTAGGTTTGAATTTTTGCGGTTAAAGTTGTGTCAACGTCAACACCAACTAATGAAGTGAATTAACGCCGGCCTTCATATTACCGGTCTGATTATCTGTCATGAACATGTTTTGATTTATTTTTATGACCAATGAAAAATTTTATAAAACCGGTCTGATCATCTTAGAATTAATTAGGCTTATTATTTTTGTTTTATTTTCATAACTAGTGTGGATATTTTAACATATGTATTTCCATTATTACAATATTATTTATGTATATGTTATTCAAATACTTTATTTTATATATATATATTTTTTTAAAAAAAATTGAGTAATTTATAATGGGGTAAAAATATGATTACTAATATAAAAAAAATATAGACTTCGATCAAATTTAAACATTCCTGATACGATGATATCAAATAAATAATCAGCATTATTGAAATTATAATTACTAATATAAATTATAATTACTAATATAATTCCAACTAGGAATCTTTTTTCTCCATCTTGTTCCCGTACTATCACCACAAAATCGAATTTAAGAATAATCTTGGTTCAGTTATTTTGATATTTTGATTTTTTTTTTAAAAAAAAAAAACTTGATTTTTTGAATAATTTCGGTTATGATTTTTAAATTCGTATTAAATCGAAATATAAAAAATCGAAAAACTCTAATAATTCGGTGATTGTTAAAAAAAAAAAAAAAATCTATTTTAAACCTCCCATATGATTTATAACAGTTGGTAGTTGCTGAAGAGATACAAATTTGAGAGTCTCAATGCAAATAATTGAATAAACAATGCAACGTACACAAAAACCAAATTCATCGAAATAATCTTGAATGCAACGAGAAAAAAGATAAAAGATGAAAGAGCAAGTACCCGGCACCCAGATTTCATAGATGCGTGCTGCAGCTAGCTACCTAGAGAAGAACCAGACCAAGCTCTGAAGGTATCAACGCATTTCCAATTCGAAAGTTGTATAGGTAGGAATGGAGTTGCCCGTCTCCATGTCCAAACTTGAGATCCTTCAAGAGGGGTCTCATTGTGCACGACATCGAGAGCACTGAACACATCATAATCCTTCTGCTTCGCCACGACAAGTGCGTCGTTCATCAGCTGAAGCAGTGAGGGTTTGGTAGCTACGTTGTAGTAAGAGTAAGCAGCCTTCAATACTGAGTAGTTTGGGTTTGTCAGAATCGAAGAAGGAAGGGTATAGAAGCGACAGATGTCTGTGAGTCTCGGGACTCTCGACCACGTTCTCCAGAGGAAGAAACCAATGCTCCACATCGTTTTCATCGAAGTCAGGTGCGACCATGAATTGGGTCAGGTATCCCCTGAGCAGCCGTGTGACTGCCGGACTATCACGAAGCTCCATCGTCCTGAATCCGGGGGTCACTGGGGCATCAGGGAGCCTGTAGAGCCTGATCGTTCTGCTCATTGACATCCGTGCTCCGAGGCGAGAGAATCCGACATCGATCAGCTTCTTGGGATTTAGGGATGCCAGAAGCGGCAGGTCGCGATGGGAGTTGGGAGGACGACCCCGGCAGTCTAGGCTGCCTGCCATATACTCTCCGAATGGATACGCCTAGTGACCTCCTTGGTCATCAACGGCGCAAGCCGCTTCGACCGCAGCTTCTTGTGGACGCACAAGAAGTTGACCTCGGCCATCCGGACCACCTCATCTCGCACCCGGATCCTGGCAGGCACGCCGCTGATGAAAGCGACGAGCTTTTTGCTGGCCTTCACGCGGACGCCGATGTGCCAGGCCTTGAAGTATCCCGGAGGGAGAAGAGCCCACTGGAGGAATTCCTTGGAATAGTTGAAGCGGAACATGTTCTCCTCATCCTCCACATAGTTGTTGCCGAGGAGGTTGTACGCCTCGGCGCAGGTCCTGTCGTCGTCCATGTCGCAGGCGGTCCACTCCTAAAGCGAAAGGAGGTTGTAAGGCTCCTGCCTGACGGCGGAGAGAGGCGTCGGCGACTCAATGGAGCCCTCCGGGAGGCTAGTGTCCCCGGTGTCCTTGAATTGCCCCACTGGTTGCGTCTCCCAGAACCGATGCTGCTTCTTGCCGATGGAGAGAGCTTGCTAGATCCTGCGCGCAAAGGATCCGATATCGACCTCGCCCTCGCCCTCCCCGCCCACCAACTCCGGGCTCACTTGGGCGACATCAATCACCGGACGAAGATCCGGGAGAGCGATCTGCTCCCCGTCGGCGGAAGAGGAGTTGTTGTCGCCGACCACCATCGCGGACACTCGAAAAGGAACCCTACCGAGATCGAGAAACCGATCGGTAATGGCCCAGAAGTGGGGATTGGGGAGAAGATAATCGATCGGAGCTGGTTAATGTAGGAGGATTAGGGTTTGAGGAGCAGAAGGAGGTGGAGGCGGAGGATTCGGAGAAGGATGGAACAGAGGAACCTCAGTCTTTAAATAGCAGCGACTACAACGGTTTGAGGGGATGGTGTCATAATGGGCCTTACAATTAAATGGGCCTGAATATTCATGTTAATTTATCCTAACTTAATGAAAGATAAGTTGCTAAATTAACTATGTTTACTTGTACCAGCTCAGTGTAGAGACAACTTAAGCTTCAGTTTCACCAATTAAATAAGAATTTTGTACACGAAATCTCGATAGATAGATTAAAAGAAAAGCTTCCAGCCATCCTACATTATAATTCACATTGCCGGAGAAGATAGCCAAGCGATGAGTTTACCATATCTAGAGACAATAGATGATGAGTAGTTTTAGGCACTCAACCCCCTCTGGAGAGAACTCCAAGGATTGGCGGGAATGCTAACACAAGCTTGCGCGGAAACCTTCGCCATTGTCTCTTCATCGACGCCTGCGTTGCAGATGTTCGATAAAGAGCGTGTGTGTTTCATCCCATACTCTGAGAGAGATCCACAGTGCCTCTCGAAAGTCCTCACCTAAAGAATTGAGGTAAGTTATCAGGAATGGATTGAGTTTCAATTCTAGATTCTGTATTTTATCAAACAGTGATGCTCACCATGGACCGGAGGCAGGACCAATCATCCACTAAAGGCTGGCCTGCAGGACGAACCATTTGCAGCACCTCTGGACCTCGCTCGGCGCCAAACAACAAGTTCCCGATGAGTTCTACACTAGCATCTATATGCAAGCGATGAGCCATTACATCAAGCAATTCCTTGTGGGCATCATGTTTCTGGGATGAGCCTAGAGGTGCCCTTTGATACTTCACGAGGGCAATAGAAGATTTTAGTCATCAACAACTCAACATCAAGATTAAGACCAAAGGCAGCAAGAGAATCGAGAGCACATGTAATGCAAACCAACCTTGTGCCAAAAATATACCAGATCTGCATCCCGTTGGTTAACAGCAGCTTTATGAAAAGATAATAATGAATTATCTTCGATAAAAGTGGCATTATCATTGGCAGGATTGGAGCCCAGGTACAAAAAAAGCTTTTCGGCATTGAGTTCTAGATTTCCATATTGCATGACATGTGAGCCATGTCTATAGTTGTCGTGTACTGAAGTTCTGGTTTTAATCTGCAAATGACATAGGACAAAAAAGTAAAACCCAAAAGGCTATCAAACCGTTCAGATACACAAAAACCAAATCCGGAAGTACTTACAAGTTGATACTGCTGCTTCAATGTTTCAGTCCGTAAATTGTGTATATCACTGTAGATAGAAGCAACAGATAGCTTAGAACTAAGACACATATAGAAAAAACCAAGCAAGCTTGTACTAAATATCATTCAACTTTGAAAGGTTTTCATTAAGAAACATTTATTTTCTTGCAAGGACATGCATGCTATGGTTGTAAAGATTTTTTTCACTTGGTTCCACAGCTAAAATCCTATTAATGACCTACCAATAAGTCCAAACTGGAAAAATTTATGTAGTTCATGTACCTGTCTTCCATCCAAGAAACACTATATAAGTCACCCAAACAAGTGTGGAATTCCGGAGGCAGGCTAAGGTCCTCTCCAGGGCAATAAGTTCCCCAACTACTTTCGTAGGCATTTGATGCCGTTGTTGCATAAATGTTTATGTCTTCTGGGAGAAGACCCTCAAAAATACTGCCTGACTCACAGGCTTCAAGATAAAATACCTAAAACAACAAATAAGAATGTAATAAATTATGTGCTCTTAGGAATTAATATACTGTCATAGAGGATTACCAAGCTTCTGTAAGAACCCAAAGCATGCTTTTTCTTTAAAACGTCGACCAACTCATCACTATACAAGTAAGGATAGGTGGGCAACCCTACAAATTTCCAGGAGAGTCAGTGCATCAGTATCATCATTTCTAAAGACAAAGCAACATGCAACAAAAGATAACTCATGAAGTTTTCCCCCCTGATCTTCTTTGATTCTTTTCAATGTTACATTAATTTCTTCCAAGAACAGACTATTGTACCAGATCAACTTCATGAATCATGACAACCCCAAACCATCCTACCTTTTATATATGTTATATTTACTTGAATTGAAGTAAGAGTGGGAATGAAAGGAAGAGAACTAAAATCATTAATTTCTCTTGTTTATTATTCAAACCAAATTAGGTGGGAAAAGAAGGAAGTGAAGTTTAACCAATGACTGAGATGACTGAAAACAAATAGGAAGTATTATTTATTTTCTTTTGATTCCATACAAATAAACATGAAGAATGAAATAGAGTGAAAACAAGATAATTCATTTCTCCAATTTCCTCTCGTCAAAGTAAATACAGCATTAAACATAAGATAGGGAAAAGATAAGTCATGTATATTCAAAGATGTAATGGCATGAGAAAAATTTAGGAAAGTACTCACCAAGCACACCTGGTCCACCATGATCAGAGTAAAATACAAAAATATGATCATCCGGGCCACTATTCACAACTTTTCCACTACCTCCAGTTAGAGCAGTTTTATTTCCAAGGAGAACAGCAAAAAAATTGTTCACATTAACATCATCTCCAACATAATCCTGCAGGGAATTAACCCAAACTAAGGCAAGTAATTCAAGGCTATCGAGAAAATGTTAAGGATGAAGTATGATAAAAAAAATAATCAAACCTTTGGAACACCAGCATACACATCTCCACCCTTGGGATGATTGATTATGACCCCAGGTCTTGGGTTTTCCTCATGGTATGCAATGTCATCATACATGAAAACAATAATATTCTCATCTTTCAGCCCACCGTTCTTCATTATTTGATATGCATGACAAATATCTGCCTGAGTTTATGATTTGAAGTGTTAGATATATTATAGACAGACCAAAGGAACTTCATTACTTCAAACAATAAGAATTCCTTCAAATTACACATGCTCCACAGCTCGAAATCTGAGAGTTCAGAAACCCAAATTAATCAAACATCTTATGGTGCCTCTCATTTATAAGAATAGTTATTCTATCTCCTATGAATTTTCGTAGAATTGGTATTTTTATATTTGATTCTACAAATGAACTTGAAATACCAATTTCCTACATAATTATGATTGCCTACTCATCCTTCGTTACTCTTTCCTACTCTATTCTAAGGAATTCACATTAGGATGTGTAGCACCAGCATGCAGAGACCATTAGACCACATCTTCCACAGCCTGTGTGCATGCGCGCGCATAGGTTGTACAGATTATTAGGTTTAGGAGTCGAACCACAACAACCAGTCTCGCCAACCAGTCTCACCAGCCAGTCTCACCACAACGACCAACAAGCAATACCCAAGAGGGGACCAAATGGATTAAAAAAAACAATGAAAAGATAAAATAAACTTCCAGATGTTCCCAAATCCCAATCAAAATTTGTCCATCAAAACAAAACCAATTTAATTACACACAGAAATTGCCAAAACTTATTCCATCAAATTTGCCCTTCTCATTTGTTTTTTAAATTTCTCAAATTCTTAGCAAATCTTCTGACCCAGAATATTTCTTCAGCACCCAAAACTTCATCCTCCATCCTGGAAATCTTAAGATCTTTGCTATTCAATTCGAAACGATGAGAACAATTTTAAGAAGAACAACAAACATGAAATCCTCAAAGAGAGGGAAAAAAAAAGCCGTAGAAATCCAACTTGTCTTCGATTTAAAAAGCCTCAAAAAGTAACGGAAAGCATAACGCCGAACGAAAACAAGAAACTTTTCGTAGATAAACAACTATAAAGCAATATTATGGAAGAGAAGAGATGAAGGAGAACGGACGGCATCTTATCCACTCACCTGATGACGGTAGTTATAATAGCCTCTGGATCCGGCGATGAGTACGGCCCATCGGGTGCCAACAGCGTCGTCGCCGCCGCCGCCGCCGCCATCGACCCTCGGACCCTCGATTCGATCAGAGGGAAGCCGTATGGGGTTTCGAATAGCGTCAGAAATCACAAGCGGGAGGAGCAGAGCAACGGCGAGGAGGGCGCCGGTGGCGGAGCGGCCCATCGTGAGCGTATCAAACGGAGAAAGGAAATGGCTCGGGTGGGAAGACGCGAATAAAGGACCTTTTATAGGGAGAGGAGCTCGTGCTTTCATCGTCGTGCTGTTACTGATGAATGGATCCAGACCGTTGGAGGTGAAATCATGTACCATTGGATGTGTGCGTGGGCCCTGTAAAAGAATTTGGAGAGACAAAATCCAGGTTACTTAGGAAGGAGGGCATTACTTGCCATATGTTCACGAAAATAAAAAAATAAATCCAGTTATACTTATTAATTAATTTAGGACAAACATACGTATAACAAATAGTTCAAAAATCTAGCATTAATTAGTTGTGTATCCCATTTAGATAGAAAATTTTTATAAATATATTATATCAGGAGATCGAACCGTAGGTGTCGAATGATAATTTAAATATCCTATCATAGTATATAACCTCGGGAACAATCTACAAAAGTAGGATGACAAGAAATCTATAAGACAATTCACACAATTATTCACCCGAACCATTTACGGACGCCCTACATACTCAGCCCGAGACAAAAGTCAGGCACTATATATATACCTATTAACTTGCACTTCTGCCGGTGGATAACACACATAAGTGAGTAAGTGCGTGGGACATGCAAAAGTGAATCACATATGACTTGCCATTAGTACAGTGGTCAAAACATGGGAGAAGACATTGCTCGGACATACGGAATTTCAACCCTATAACCTAATAGGACAACACTTTATATTTCAACCACTGCATCGCCCGAGAAGAGTTTAATTTGTGCGTCAGAGTTGTTTAACAAAAGGGATGTGTCTTTGTTAATTAGCAAGTAAAATCTTACAATCAAACCTATTCCGCTTTTATAAACCTTGGAATTCAAGAATTAATATTGGACAGACAAAAAGCTAAGAGTCCACCTCCCGCTTCGCTTGCCTTCTTCAAAAGCAACCAGTGATACTTTTGGCTTTGATGAAAATTGATATAGTCATTCTCACGGCCTTACAATGAAACAAATTGAACATTTTGGCTCTGATCCAATTACAACAGAATTTTTGTGAGAGGTACAAGCCTACAACCAGCAACAGAGACAATTACTTGTGATGCAAACGAGCACATATACACAATAATGCCGATCAGAAGGTACGACAGCAGCATTGAACAAGAAGAGCTCTACACACACATATTCCTTAGCCAATTGGAGGAATCTGAGAGGTGAATGGACTATCAAGGAATGAATATGGACACCTTTTTGTGAGCGGTACAAGCCTACAACCAGCAATAGAGACAAGAAATTTAAAGAGGGCAAACCATTTGTACTTGTTATGCAAACGAGCACGTATACACAACAATGTCGATCAAAAGGTATGACAGCAGCATTGACCAAGAAGAGCCCTACACACACAGATTCGTTAGCCAATTGGAGGAATCTGAGAGGTAGATGAATTATCAAGGAATGAATCTGGACACTATCAGTCAATGTCACCTACAACCCTTGATAAGGTATTGTCACAATCCATATAAAATTTTCGTCCAAGTGACCAAAACAATTGAATAAAATATTGATAACGTAGCATACAAGTAAAAACAACTTGAAATATTTTCCCAAGCATCACTGTCCATTGTCTGATCATGCTAAATAGTCAGATAAGGCGCTTAGTATTATATCCATTAAAACTCGAGCTACTGGCAGAAATGTATATCACATCATAAACAAAGTATAAGTAGAAATTGTTTAAAGAATGAACTAGTTGAATGTTCTCTAGATGTTCAAAGATCTTTCATCTCTCTATACCACTGTTCTATAAGACATAAATTTACAACTAGAAAAAAGAAAGAAAGATTGCATTTCATGTTGAAGAACATGATTACCAGATCTACAAGGCCTTGTAATTATACATATAGCTACGGAGCAACTTTACATCTTTCAGTGATCCATGTAGCAAACGATCCACGTAAAGACAGGCTCCCGCACCACTGCAACGAATTAAAAACCAATGTAAATCTAGATAATGGCACTCACAAAATGATGCTTTATGATTCATGAGAGGTGGATCAACTTATCTAACTATTTATGCTCTTATTTGATATGGTAATAACTTATTTCCTGGATGTTCTTCTCCCAAATAACTTAGAATCAAATAATATGGGAAATTAGAAAGAGTACTACCTTAAAGGACCCAACGGAAGCCATAGTGCATCCCACCGAAATTTTGGCAACCTGGAATTTATTTACAAGCAAATAAACGTTATGAACACACATGAGGAACCAGAATGGCAACCAAGGTCTCGAATGAGCCTGTAAGGATATGCAGTGTCGAGATGAATGGATTAGGAGATGCATTGTCTGAAAGAAAAGACAAGCTATTGCCTAAATTACAATTAAAATCGAGGTGAAATTAGCAAAAAGAGAAGGCATAAAATTTTACTCAAAAGAAAAAATTCTATGAAGTGAAGGAATCGAGCTTTCTTTTTAACCAAACATTGAATTGTGTTCTTTTAGCATTTTATAAAACCAAGTTAAAGTGCAAATGATACCCATTTTCAGAAAGATTGCACTTACTTCAGCATGTAAAACAACCAAAAGATGGCAAGCAGCATCCCGACATAGCACGAGTACCACATCCAATGCTGCAGAGATCTTGAACTATCAATTATTCCCTTGACAGCAAATGAACAAGCTAGGACAGCAACCAAGTCTGCAAAATACAACCTTCTACTAAATCTAAATTCTGAAAGAAACAATATCAACTATTCCCTTGATAGCAAATGAACAAGCTAAGACAACAAGCAAGTCTGCAAATATAAGCTTGCATTGGGTTTAAATTCTGAAAGAATAAAATATCAAGTAAATGGTGTATGTTTATCATATGAGAAACAAAAGTAAATGTCACTTCTGAAATGATCACTGATTGAAATAAAATTTGTATACTTGGGCAGTTGGGCTGTCATTGATGAAGTAACATTTTGATATCCCCGTTTGTTTTGGCAATACACATTTCAACCCATATTTTCCATTGTATTAAACTGAAAAGCAAGTGTGGATCAATGATTTTGATTAAAATTTAAATCTAATTTTTCTTGCCAAATTGCCGAGCTATCTATTATGTCTAGTAAAACAAATGAGTTCATGCCCAAAGTTCTGAAGTTGGAATAATTTTATTACTAGTTTTACAAAGTAAGACTATTTTACACTGCGTCTTAGAGGAGTGAGTTACTTGAAAGCCAATAAAAGAGGTTTTGACCCATTAGTTCGTTTATTCAAGCAATAGCACAATTTCTATTGCAGAGGTTCTGCCACCATTGACACGAGATCACAAATTGAGGGACATAACATCAAGAGTCATTCTTTTTCTTTTTAACCCATCCCATTTAGTCAAAGTAAACTGTAAGATTTAACTCCGAAAGAACCGTCTGACAACTTGCTTCCTTTATGAAACATTTGATGTACCATAATATATATAATAGATAAAGCTCCTGCCCATTTAGTTACTCCTCTTGAGACTCAAGAACCTTTAAGTGAGTACAACCATCAAGCCAGACCCCAAACTCTCTGACACAAAACTAAAGTCTAGTTGAAGCTGTGAAGTTGCTCGGCAACTAGTAAACCACTAGGAATTATTTAGGATTTGTTAGAGTACACAGTTGCAACTTGTGCCCACAGAGATCTAAATGCTGTAGCTGATCTTATAGTATCCTTATTAACCCCTTTACTAACTTTACTGAAGAAACACCAATCATAAACCATCGATTGAAAATGCCTTAAGATTAACTTAAACAGCCTCAAATAAATGCCACTTGTTTAGAAACCAAGTCCATTATCCAAATTAAAAAAAGAAGAATAAGAATAGAAAAAAACCTGCAGATATGACCATCCAGCTTTGCATTTCATCCATAAAATAAGCATGATAACGCTGCAGAATCAAAGTTCAGCAATTTCATAATTTCAACAACAATAGCCTCAATATTGCAATGAAAAGAAAAAAACTCAAGATCCATAAAACAAGCACGAATAGTTGTGTTATTAGTAAATAACATACATATTCAAAATATTGTTGCTAAATATTTCAAAATAACAAGCTAGTCTTAATATTTCAAAATATTCACATATTGTTGCTTTTAAATTAGAGAGTTGAATTTTCTAGCTAGACAGTTGTGTTATTAGTAAATAACATATATATTCCAATAATGCATATAATCATTTTTGTAAAAGCAAACCCTAATACCTTAATCCCTTTATTATATAAATTGATAGCTAAGAATGGGTTTCAATGACTATATCCTTCAATCGTGAAAAAAATCAATGTATCTATTTTTTGTAGATGTTAAGACCAACTAAAAGTGCACTTTGAGATACTAGGATTAATCAGTCTCATAAGCAAAGTACCACCTTATGAAGGCACTTCAAAAGATGCCTCCACTCCCGCATCCAATACCCCTTCAAAATCATGACTTCCAAAAGGCCATTAAGTCCTAACTAGTCGCTAAATCTAGAGTGGAAATTGAATAGCTCTGTAAACACCACATCCTCAGCTATCTATCTAACAACCTATATGGAACATATAGTTCATACATAATAGCAAAGCATTGTTGGGTGCATTGAAAGACAAAAGTTAATGTAATGAGGGTGTGGTGACTTGTGGGATTTACTTCTACTGATTTCAACTATTTCAAACTAGATAATGGCATCCCCATTAATAATCAAAATCACACATTCAAAAATTTGTTCCATGACATCCATAAAAATTAAATAATCCTTAGAGAATACTTCTAAATCTTTTGTCTCCTTGACAAACTATCCCTACGTTGGTCTAAATTCGCACAAGACACTAGAACTCAGTCTAATTTGACTATAAAATAAGTTATCCAATCCATTAGAATTAAGGACCAATATAGATGACAAGAAAGAAACAAAGGAAACATTTTCTAGTCTAAAATTAAAATCCATTTGATTGAATCCCTAACCCAAACCAATAAGCTCAGGAGTTTCAACCAAAATTTAAAAGCTAAGGGTAAGAATTTCAAGAAAATAATCAAGAGCAATGATAAATCAAACAAAACCAAAGGAGACAACAAAGTAAATAACCAAGCAATGAAGGATCAAGGGATAAATTCTGTTATATGTACAAGACTCACAACCATCTATCATGTCGATGTTTCTAAAGAAGCCACTAGGGCATTAGCCGAGTTGGTCACCACATAGTAAATTTGCAGAAATGGGCAAGGGTCGATTCCCGGTGAAGCCGACACAAATACCCTCCCATGCAGTGGCCTGCTCAGTTTCCTGATTTACCTCTCTACAGATGAGTATGGGTCGGCCGTGTGGGGGTGCTCAAGGTCAGCATATGACCTTTTGCAGAAATGTTTCTAAAGAAAGATAAAAAGAATTCTCTTTAAAATGTAAACACTCCTAACAAACCTCAAGTCAACATAACCAAAGATGGTTTGGTAGTACTAACTCCTCCATAGGTTAGTATCCTTTGTCTACTTCACAAATTTAAAATACCGTGATGATAAGTGGTGGTTTGATATTGGTTCTCCATGACAAATCCATAGGTTCAAGGGAATAATGGAACAATAGCTAGTAAATATTTGGTTTGGTCCAATTTAGTCACAAATTCAGTTGCCAAACCAAATAAACCCTACATTAAGATAATAGTTGATAAGGTAAATACTCATCCCATTCAATGCTAGGCATAAATGAATATATGGGAATCAAGAAGACCTTGCTTTGCCCTATGAACTTTAAGGCGTATAAAGTCTCATAGTCAGCTATTGCGGCAAATCAAAAGAGGTTTTATCTAACTTAGGATAATCTAATAA
>JBBMJZ010000027.1:158358-168504 GCA_037833815.1 Zingiber zerumbet
GACAACAAAGTAAACAACCAAGCAATGAAGGATCAAGAGATAAATTCTGTTATATTTACAAGACTCACAGCCATCTATCATGCCAATGTTTCTAAAGAAGCCCCTAGGGCATTAGCCGAGTTGGTCACCACATAGTAAATTTGCAAAAATGGACAAGGTCGATTACCGGTTAAGCCAACACAAATACCCTCCGATGTGGAGGCCTGCTCGGTTTCCTGATTTACCTTTTTACAGATGACTATGGGGTCAACTGTGTGGGGCACCCGGGGTTAGCGTATGACCTTTTGCAGAAATGTTTCTAAAGAAAGATAAAAAGAATTCTCTTTAAAATGTAAACACTCCTAATAAACCTCAAGTCAACATAACCAAAGATGGCTTGGTAGTACTAATTCCTCCATAGGTTAGTATCCTTTGTCCACTTCACAAATTTAACGAATAGTGATGATATGTGGTGGTTTGATATTGGTTCTCCATGACAAATCCATAGGTTCAAGGGAATAAAGGAACAATAGCTAGTAAATATTTGGTTTGGTCCAATTTAGGCACAAATTCAGTTGCCAAGTCAAATAAACCCCACATCAAGATAATAGTTGATAAGGTAAATACTCATCCCATTCAATGCTAGGCATAAATGAATATATGGGACTCAAGAAGACCTTGCTTTGCCCTATGAACTTTAACGTGTATAAAGTCTCATATTCAGCTATTGCAGCAAATCAAAAAGAGGTTTTATCTAACTTAGGATAATCTAATAATCTAACTTAGGATAATCTATAAAGTCTCAAATTCAGCTAGTAAATATTCAGTTGTTGTAGACCTAGGTCAACCTAACACTTCGTTGAAACACTTTGGTATTGCCTCGTACATTAGAATAGAAATAATGAATTAGAGCCCATCTTATTATCTTCCTCTAAATACAAAATATGGTGGAATAATTGATTTTTACATCAGTTGGTGAAAGAGATCAATGCTGGGTCTTTGAAAGACTTCAAATCAGTAATCAATTTGATTCATTTTAACAAGAAAGTTATGGTTTGACTCTGTATGACCCTATAATCCTAATTTATTCTTTTAGTTTAGTTTTTCTTTCATTTCTTCATTAAATATGACTTTTTCCTTTTTCTTGTACATGGGTCTAAGCGTATTCTTTTCTCATTATATTGATTTAATGCCTTCAAGAATAGAATTACCAATTTAATTTTTTGCTGCAATGGATCCAACAGATGGTGCTTATTCGAATATAAGAACCAACCCAGCTCAAAAGCCCTATTTCATCTTGCATGGGAAAAAAACATGCCAGTTTCTCAGACGCAGTTAAGGTTGAATTAACTTATACTTACCAGTTCCCATGGGAACCAAGCTTGCTGTAAGATTGAGTAGACCAGGAAGGCAATATATCCGACGATAAATCCAGCGAAAACACGCTGCAACAATCCAAAATTTAAAAACAAAGCAAAGAGTAGCCCACGGAAGAAGAAATAGAAAAGGCGAGAGCTCTACCCTCCAAAGGCGATTCTGTCGATCATGCTCCATCTCAAAAGATCTAACCAGATCCTCTTGTTCTGCAAAAAGAGGCAAATGGAAACGAAGCATCAGAAGACACAAGAGTTAAACGAAAGGAAGGTCATAAATCCTGACTGCCTACTCCAAAAGATAAAGCTTGGGAAAATCGAAGCAATCAGAAGAAGAACCAGCAGACCTTGGTAATCGATTGGCTCTGAGTCATCCTCGACGTCAACGCCGTCACCTTCCAGACGATGCTTCTTCCGCCATTTCGCGCTCAGCTCCATGGAGTCCCCGCGGCAGCACACCGGGGGCAAAAGTGAAGGTTAATGGCTGGTCGTAACAGAAGATGAGGCCCATTTAAACCCTGTTCCCGTACGCTCCGGCCCACTTAAATGTTCAATAAGGCTATTTTTTATATTAAACCCTCCCCAAAAAAACTTTAACGCATTAAATGAATTATTTTTTGACAAAATATATTTCTTTACATTAAAAATTGTGTAAATAACAAAAAAAATATATATATCAATGAGATAGATTAAATGTCAATAAATATTTTTATAACATGAATATATTTTACTTAAAATAACCTATGATAAGCCATTTTAAGTTGTGCACAAAAATAACCTAAATTAGCAGCAGGCAATCACAAATAATGAGACTATGAGAGACTATCACGAATAGTGAGGCACTAGACAAGATCGAGAGGCTGGCAAAAACTTGCATCAACAAAAGGAAATCCAAATAGATGAAGCACAGATCATCATTTCTACAAAATGTGTTTACATCACTCATCAAGAACCCCTTATATTCTGAGTGAAAACTGGTCAAAATGCTTCATGTTGCAAGATTGTGCAAGTCTGTATCAGATTCATTGGGGTATTTCACCTTCCTCAAACAGATCATCATATGAAACAGGAACACGCATCCTATCTGCCAACTTTTTATGTTCTTGAACAGGTTCAGATGATTCAAGTTGTTGCTGACCATTGAGTCCAGCTTCAGCATGACCTGATATTTCTGCTGATACATACGGAATACTTGAATTCTTGACGGTACCCTCGTTGTTTGTTATCATCTTTCTTTTTGATACCTTCAGTTGTTTCTGGAAAAAAAAAGTTGTCCTCAAAAGTTAGTTATCCACAACACAAAAATGTAAGGTAAAGTGAACAGAAAGATTATAAGTGGACTGGAAAGATCGTAAAAGCTACTTGGAGTGGTTATGTATAAACTTGAACATGTGCTTCAAATAAGTTTCACACTACCAAATTAAATTGGTTAAACATTTCTGTAATGTGTTCTATGTTATAGTTTGTAACCATGTACTAATGTATTCCCAATGACTATATCTACCAATTCAAAGGTCATTTTACTAAATGAAAGCATAGCTAAAATGTGTGATCTTGTACCTCAAATTCCCTTCCCCTGGCCATAATTTCCTTGTAAGCTTTTGGTTCACGAGTTTTTAAAATATTGAATAGAATACCACCACCTGTGCGGTAGCGCTGACCATCATTAGTCTTCTGGCCGCCACATTTCTGGATGGCATCAACCTGCATTTGGAACAAAGTAAAAATTAAAAAATCCCCTTGCCTACACAATATTGAAAAAGTAAGAGAAAAGCAAAACAAATCATGCTTAGTTAACCAAACCAAGCAATTAGTATCAGTGGCAGAGGTAGCAATAATGTTTAAAGGGTGTAATCTTAATATTCATATGAATCCATTGTTCTTGTAGTTAGCAAATGTGGTGTAAGAATAGCTGTTTTTTATATTCATCCTTAATTAGTTTTCAGGGATTGTTAAATATTTTATGGGGTCAACTGACTTCAAACATCTACCAGGCTCCACACCTGTTTGTATGTCACCCTGTTGCTTCAATGACGTGATAAGAGCTCCATGATTATAACAAACTGATTGTTTGCCAGGAGTAATCCCACACTACCAGGATTAAGCAACTACAAAATCAATTGTCAGAAGAGATCTTTTCATCACAAAGCACCTGTGTGTGAAAGGGACAGGTACACTAGAAGATACCAGAGAGCTACTTCATAAGGGACATCCACTTGTACTAGACACCAAGGATCTTATTGTCACAAAACTACTATTGTAGTCAGATTTCCCTCTCGCATTTCCCCTCAGTCTATCATCAGCTCTCTTGCATCTATACACTGTTGTGACAATTAGTAAGCAAATGCACCAGAATGGCAACACAAATGCGCTTACTACAAACTCCCATATATACAAAAGACAGATCAAGATATCATGACTATCATTTTTGCACTTGAGCAAGAGAAAGATCAGTAAAAACCAAAATTTATTGATAAGCAATGCAAGATGTATCTTAGGGCCTTCCTAGAAACTAAATGCATAGATTGCATTTGTAAAATCAAAATGAAAGTTTCAAATTGGGGGACAGTTCTGTAGATTAAAAAAAATTACTAAGAGAGTAATCTCCTATGACCAAGACACTGAAGAAGTGTTGGAATTAGTCCTATGTTCAAGTAGCCTCTACTATAATCATGTAATGTTGTGGAGTTAGACCACACTAGCTGCCATGGTTAATTGATTAATTTTAGCAAAGTGCTAGAATCTGCTGGTGATTGTACTTTTTGTTGTTGTACTTTGTAGGAGACTCCGAATGGCATACTCACACCAAGATGGAAATTGTTTGTATTTGCAAAATTATTCTATAATACATATTATTTTAGACAGGCTCAGCTTCATTTGAGATCTAGCTGGACAGAATAGAAACCTAGCACTTTCAAATCCAAAAGTGCAGAGAAGATATTTGCTATGATGCATTAAGTCAAACCAAAGACAAATAAGCAAAGAATATATCGACACCGCAACCTTACAACTGTATTGTTGACACTGAATTAGAACTTGAACTTTAGACTACAAATGACATTCTTTGCAATATCATGTACCAGAAGAAAAAAAAGACAAAACATGCTTCAAAAAAATGATTTGTTACAAATGCGTACCTCCTTGACAAGATCTTTGACAGCACAGACACCAAGGCAACCAACTGCACTCCAGAGCAAGTAGGACTTATGTTCTTTTAAATGCCGACATGTATGTATCACAAACCTGTAAAATATGAAAAGGAAAACAAAGATTTTAACACTGTCAACAAATTTTAAACGAAAAGAAAATTGATTCAGAATGAAGTGTAATAATTCAAGTACTCCAATCTACTATAAACAGAGAAAAAACTAGACTTGTACAGAAAAACCCCGATTAACCCATGAACAGAGAGATGTGTCGTAACCTATTGATGTCGGCGATGCAGGGATCGGCGCCACCATTATGGCCGCTGGCATTCCCTGCCAACCGACTCTTCTTCCTTTTACGTCTCTTCTTACGAGCCTTTTTCCTGCCTCCCTCCTCCGTCTGGTCGCCGCCTCCGACCGAGCTCGAGGGTGAGAGACCGCCCCCGGCTGATAGGGCGTCGAGCATCTCAACATCGCCTACATCAGGATCATCTAGGGTTTCCTCTCCAGCGAGGTCGATCTCTTGGAATACGTCGTCCAACACACTCTCCTCGCCCTCCTCCATCGACACCGAGTGTCACCGCCGCTGCGAGGACAAGATGCTGGTGCGAGTACAAGTGCGGCGGTGGTCGAAGTATTTATAGCAGGAGGGGAACCGGTTCACAATCCGCTTAGCGGTTCGATCAAATTGATCGAGCCGATTCACAGATCGCTTCTCGATGTCAAATGGAAATAAAAAATTATATAACTCAGAATTAATTGTGACATGCATCACATACTCTATAATTTCTAATAATTTCCCCTATACTTTAAAAAAACTAATATCTTAAATGGCACATAAACACAGTACATATTTTTTGAATATATATTAATTAAAAACAGGCAAATCTAGCCAACAATACTCATTATGTGATCCAGAAAAAAAAGAACCCAAACTATGCACAAAATACTACACAATGAATTAGCACCAATGAATTTAAACAGGCAAAAAAATAAAATCAAATAAAAGATCTTACAAAGGGAGGGCAATTACTGAGCAATAAATATATGACAATTTCGTGTGAAGCAATAACATCATATAACTTCTACAATTGCTCCAAGGGAGGACGACAAATAGCTGTCCAAGGTACAAAATGACTAAGACAAAATCCCCATAATGAAATCAAAAACCCCAGAAAGGAAAAGACCAAATGCAGAACATGCTCGACAGACCAAGAGAGTATAGATTATATATACTTGCGCGAATGCTGCAGCTTCAAAAGGATGGCATTGGCATAAAGCAATAACAATCTCGATCCAGTCTCCTGGTACACCATACTTATAGGGCCCTGTGGATTTTGCACAAGAGCTTCAGCTCTCCTGCATGATAGACGCATGAAGGATCATTTTAATGCAAGTTCCCTATGAAATGGGGGAGACAGCAACACATGATGCTCATGTCTGTGGTACAAAACTCGCCCATGCGACTCTGCACGCTAAAAAATTCTTTGTGCAAACTGGTGATGACTGACACATGTATGCAACCCCAGACCAGACTTGACATGACCACTATGCATATGCAGACTCATAAAACGCCATAACTTATGATTAAACAGAGACCGCTCGACTAATGGCCATCTTAGCCCATTCAGCAGACTCTTTTATGGATGGATCGTCTGAGGATAGACATTCTTCCAGGAACTCGATGCTTGCAACAGACTGGTTCATCAATGTACTAGCATGAGTACCGAGGGTGTCGGCTAAATCACCAAGGACGCCTACTGCAGTCTTCATAACAGCATCATCCCTAATAAAAGAATATAATAGGCACCAAGTCAGCAAGAAGAAACATGAATCACTCAAAATCAACACACGATTACAAAAATATAGCATGAACACATACATATCCTTTTCATTGTATAGTTTATCAAGGAATTGAAGGATGTGGGGCACATAAGGCACCAGAAGTTGGGCCTTTGGACAGTTTTTAAAACCTTGCAATATACCAGAGTATGCTTCCAGGATCCCATTTCTAAGTTGATTGGCGTAATCCAGCATTTCATTGTCAGTTGCAACAGCATGCGATGACAGTTCTGCTGCACTCTGTAGCATAGGCATGGAATAGATCAGGTATTTCTCAAAGTTTTCCCCAATTGCTAATGCAATATCACCCAAGCACGAAAATATTGGGGGCTTAACAGATCTGTGCAACTGACTACTAGACAGATTCTTCAATAATTGTGTCATGATTCCATCACAGTATGGTAGTATCTTCTCCTCCAATGCCCTGCATAGATCTCCAACCACTCCAACAGTGATAGCACACACCTGATACTCCTGAAAGTTTTGAAGTCCCATTTCCAAATACGGATAAAAGCCTTGCATGTACTTTAGGAAATTTCCCCCGACAGCATATGCAACGGCACCAATTGCAAGCATAGCCTCTTCATGTACTGTAGCATTTCGGCAAGCAAACACCCGGAGAAAAAGTTCCATTATCTGGTCAGCATACTGCATAAAAGCATACTTTGTTGTCTCAGATGCTCCCAACTTCTGGATTATAACCTGCAAGCATCCGCAAAGAAGGCCCTGCAGTTCATTCTGCTTCTCTCGCTCATCTGAAGACAGCTTCTGGGTCTCAAGAGTTTGGTGGAGCTCCAACATTATAACTGGGAGCAACTGAGTCACAACTGGGGCGGTCTCATCGGTTGACGTTCTCACAACTTCATTCAGGGTCTCATAAGCTGCCGTCCTCAAGCGGGATTCCCCAGCATCGTCCCTGTGTGTGACATTAAGGAGGGACTGAATTATATCTTGGAAGTAAGGGGACAGTGGTGATCCTGGACTATCTTCATAACCTTGGACAAGAAAGTAAAGTGCACCACAGGCTTTTTCAGCAACATTAGGAACATCCTTCATGCTCTGAAGGAGGACAGTAAGTATCTGCTGGCAATTCTCATTAGTTATGACAGAAGTCTCTAAAGTGGATCCATGTAGAAATTCAAATATTCTTCCCAGTGTCCAAGCAGTAGTGTCTTTCACATGGTTATTTGGATCTTTCATCAAGGCAGTGAGCATAAGGTTTAGAGCAACATTGACAACGGGAATGAGCTTGTCCAGTGATTGACCCTCCAGAATTGAACCAAAGGCATAAGTTGTGCAAATCCCAAAGCATTATGCAATGCTCTTGTAGCAGCAAGCCTCACATCTGCACTTCCCTCTGAAGCATTCATTCCCTGAACTATGGCCGTAAGTATCTTGTTGACCTGGTCTTGATCAACTACTTGTGGAGAAACTTCCTCACAAATGTAGCCAAGTGTTTCCAATGCAGCCTGTGTAACATGTGGCTGAAGCTGATGTATGTTCGAGAGTAGAGAAGTTAATAAGTTCAGGCCATTGTTTCAGAGGTAGTTCAATACCAGCAATCTTAGCAATGACTTGAGATGCAGTAGACCTAGCATCAGGTACTGGAGAAGAAAGGGTCTGCAGCAAGCTATATTTGACCTGGGATTTGACAGATGCATCTAAAGACAACCATCTTTGAACAAGCTCAGCTTTCCTAAGCTGCTCCTTTGCATCCAAAGTATTTGTAAGTATCAACCCTGCCAACTTTCGGCTATCAACAGCTTGTCATTGTTTGCTAACTCATTGGATAGAGATAGCAAAAAAAAAAGGAAGGCTTTGTTCTTGGAATTGTTTCAAACTTTCTTCTGCGTGTTTCCATGCAGTAGCATCAACTGCTTGTGCACTCAAGAGAAACTGAGTGACCTCCATTGAAGTTCGATAAATGGTAGAAGGAAACAGAAAAAGTGTAAGCAAAGACAGCCTTTTCAGACAAATTAGAGAACAAATAAAATCATGTATCATTTTACATCAGAAATCTTCAAAGAATCTAGAAGTTCATTCAAAGAAATATACAAAGATTGTTCACACAAGTAAACCTCACAAATAAATGTGCATGCTACGGTGCCGACAGTAGGCAAAGCTAGATCCATCTATATCAGCTAGCGAAGAACCAATTTGGATTTCATCATCTATAAAAATCTTGGAATTAAACTTTAGCAAGCATTACATCCTACCATTTTAAATTCTCAAATGGAAACAGACTAAAGATTGCCTACAAAAATAAGCCTACCATTCAATTCTTGAAAAAGAACATCAATTGCATAATTCTTATGACGATAAAATTTGTGAAAGATACTCCTACAGACAATGGTGCATGCTACAGCGCAGATAGCAGAATACCTACCTCCACCTAAAACAGCTACCGCAGAACCAACAACCTTGTCAAGAATTTGGTTGCTAGTTGACTTATAGCTCAACACGTGATCAATGATGGATTAAGATTTATCCTACTGTAATTAAGAAAGTAGTTAAGTAGATAGCACATAAAGGTTACAGTTCTTGTTTGAATTTTTCTCAACTCTGAAGATACCTCGATTCCCTCAAACAGGAAAATAATTAGCAGATTACACTCTTTTTAAATAAACACAAAAGAAGGCAGACATCTATTAAAAAGAATATTGAAGTATAATGATGCAATTCAACAGTCTTGAGCAAGATAAATTCTTCAAATGTAATTATGTAAACAATATTAAACTAGGAAGTCAGATCATTGAAAATCAAATCTCATTCAATATTAATAATTCAAGACTGTTATTTTTATCTACAATAGATCTTGATGAATAAGAACATTTAGAGTTTAAAAAGTCAAATTCAGATAAGTTAACTCATGATCCACTCATCAATCCATCAATAAGCGCCATAGATCATCTAAAAGAGCGAGTGCATTTCACGAATTCAGATCTCATTTGAGAGTATAATTCAAAATTACACCCACAGTGATGCCAAACCTTCACATCCTATATTATGCAAGCACAAAATGAAACGGTGATTAACATTTTTTATCCAGTTAATACAAATTACATGAAACAAGTAAAGATTTTCAAGGCCTAATTGAATATGACAACATATTCATCACAAAGCCATTCAGTAAATATTACCCAAAAAATCATTGAAAAGTATAGTAAATGATAAACCAGTTTGGCGAAGTACCTAAAAGGTAAACCTTAGGCGCATGCGAGCTAAATCTAACTATAGTCGCATGAGCTACAAAATCTCCAACCTCAAATTTGCCAAATTGCTCTCAACAACACAACATAAATCCACTAAAACCAGAAAAACCAAGGTACGGGCTCTAGACCTTGAACAAAAAACTGGATCTGAAAAAGAAAATCGACAAAAAAGACGAACTTACTTCGTCTTTGAAGGTAGGGGTCAGCGCCTAAAGGATTTCGAACCCGCTTGGAAATGGCTGGCGGCGGAGTCGGCTGGCCGCGTCGTAGTGGCGGGTGGGGAAACCTAGGAAAAGGGCGGAAAAGGAAAGGCGAAACAGGAGTAGAAGTAGAAAACGTGTGCATGCGCCATGGCCAATCGCGAAGCTGGAAGTACAGGAGAACTTAGGGGGTGTTTGGTTCTTTAATAGAATCGGAATGTGAATTATTATATTGTGGAATGAGAATAAATATGAGCATGAATATAACTCTTAAAAGTAATGTTTGATTAGTTGAATATTTTCTATCGGAATAAATCAAAATTTCCTTTTTTACCCTTAAAAGAAAATAAGAGAAAAAATTAGATGTGAGAGAAAGATGAATGTGAGAGAAAAA
>JBBMJZ010000027.1:172991-186889 GCA_037833815.1 Zingiber zerumbet
AACTTTTATTTGGAAACGAAAGTGTATAATTTAACTATTTTAACTCAAAACAAGGATACACATAAAGACAATTCCTCTCTTATATTTATAAGGAATACTAAAATTATTCTAAATATCATAAAAAATATAAATTACCAAAAATAGTAAAAAAAACTGGGAAAAAGAATTTAAATTGTGGAATTTGGGGCCAAAATTTGGCCGTTATAATTTTACTCATAAAAATATATGTTTTGAAATTCTACACGTGTAATCAGCGATAGAGTTTAATTCAATCAAATATTAATTATAATATTGAAAAAATAGAACTTTTATTTAAAAACAAAAGTACATACATAATTTAATGATTTTAATTCAAAATAGGGTACGGATTAAGACAACTCCTTTTTATAAATATTGGGAATACTAAATGATCCTGTCCGAGAGTCAAGGCGATAGACACTGGGGACATGGTGCTCCTGCTGACTCTGCATAGACCTCTGAATGACGCGGACTTGCAACCACAAGACATCAGTGCCGAGTGGGGGAGGGGTTCCCCGGCGATGACCCTCTGACGCTCAAGTCAGATCACCCGCGGCAGAGAAATGAAGCGGAGCAAGAAGCAGCGTAACAATAGCTACAGTAGAGATCACTTACCTTGGATAAAGCTTAGGGCTCCTTATATAGGCCCTCGGGAGAGCGCGTGCACGCTTCTCGATGTGTGCACGCTCCTCAATGTGTGCACGCTTCTCGATGCATGTGCGCTTCTCAAAGTATTCTTTAAAAAGACATGTCAAAAAAAGTACCTTTGCTGCCATACCTCAATAACCCAAGCATATTCTGATAAGACAGTAGAAGTTTCCGCCGTACGATTTTCTGTCTGATCATGCCGACAGCCATGATGTTTGTTAGTGGCACGAGTCTCTATGAGAATATCGGTTGATCCTTCTTTTGTCTGCTCGTAGGCCGAGCGGATGGGCCGCTGGTCAGCTTGTGTCCATGCGATGGCTATTCTGTCTTTGGGGCGAGTGGAATGAACGCTCGGCCAAGCTGTCTTCGGGCCAAGCGAAATAGCTGCTCGGCCAAGCTTCCACCATTCGGGCTCCGCTATGATGTCGAACGAAGCTCATGCTTGGTATCGTCTACTCGGTCATCTCTGCTTTGCTGGTTGTGGTATGCTTTCTGTGACCTGTCATTGGGTCGAGCGGGCTATCCGCTCGGCACATGCTCAGTTGCTTGGCGAATGCTTTGATAGCCCGCTCGACACATGCTCAGTTGCTTGGCGAATGCTTTGCCGATACATACTTCTGAGCGTCGGAAGCTCTGTGCGTGATCGAGCTATGCTAACGTCGGATAAGCTAATTCTTAGTCCGATCGGACGAGTGGGCCGCTCGGTCGGACGATGGCCTGAGAGCGTTGACCGCCTTGACTTTGACCTTCCATATGACAATGACCCTTTGCGGGGCAAGGTCCCACCTTACCACCGGATCACTAAAATTATCCTAAAAATTAAAAAAAATTGAAATTATCAAAAATAGCAAAAAGACTCTGAAAAAAGTTTAAATGGTGGAATTTAGGGTCAAAATTTGGCCATTGCGATTTTACCCATAAAAATATAGGTTTTCGAATTTTACACGTGTAATCATTGATAGAGTCTAATTCCGAATCATGAATCAAATATTAATTCTAATATTAAAAAAATAGAACTTTTATTTGAAAACGAAAGCACATAATTTAACAATTTTAATTCAAAACAGGATACAGATCAAACAACTCCTCTCTTATAAATATCAAAAATACTAAAATTATCCTAAATATTAGAAAAAAATAAAAATGACTAAAAATAGAAAATAGACTTTAAAAAGGGTTTAAATGGTGGAATTTATGACCAAAATTTGGCCGTTACGTTTTACCCATAAAAATATAGGTTTTCAAATTCTATATGTGTAACCATCGATAGAGTCTAATTCTGAATCATGAATCAAATATTAATTCCAATATTAAAAAACTAGAATTTTTATTTGAAAATGGAAGTACATAATTTAACTATTTTAACTCAAAATAGGATACAAGATAATTCCTCTTTTATAAATATCAAAAATACCAAAATTATCCTAAATATCATAAAAAATAGAAATTATCAAAAATAATAATAAAAACTCTGAATAGGATCTAAACGACAAAATTTGGGCCCAAAATTTAGCTTTTATAATTTTATTCATAAAAATATAGATTTTCAAATTCTACACGTATAGAGTCCAATTCTAAATCACGAATCAAAAATTATACTCTTTCAAAATTTGACCTTTATAATTTTACACATAAAAATATAGATTTTCAAATTCTACATCTATAATCATAATCATAATCATAGATAGACAGAGTCCAATTCCAAATCACGAATAAAAAATTATACTCTTTCAAAATTTGAAAGGTCATATTAAATTTCAGGATGGTGTCTACACCAATCACTATAAGCATTGGTTGCCAGAAGGTAGCGATTTGTTGCCGCACTGCATTCATGGGTTGGCGTGAAGTGAAGAAGAAACAAATAGATTTGTTGTTTATTGTGTCCGAGTGAAGGAAATTATTTCGTCTATTTCGATTTCTTCCCTTCTCCAACCGATTAGGCGCGAGCTCATGTTGGGTTAGACTCTGACCAACTTGAGTCCAAGTTAGGCTTGACTCATCATGTCTCCTCGCGGGGCTCAGTCACGCCTATTGGCATCTCCACCTAATCCAAACAATTTATAACTTTTAAAAAATTAGTCAATTTTTAGTTATATATATAAACTATCATTAATAATTTCTAAGATTAAATTATTGCCTAAATAGTATAACAAATGCACAGCTTGAGAAAATGTTGATGTCTTTGTTCACCGAGCCAAACCAAAAAAAAAAAAAATTTGGAAAATGAAAAATAGATAAAACTTGTGTCATTATTGTTAATTAATATTAATAGATATCTCAATTGAACTAATTCATTATTTTTAACTCCCCCAAAAAAATCCGTAACCTGAGTGCCCCTAAGGGAGATTTATGTAAATACGTTAGAAATATCATACGTCCACCGTGGTGCTCTAGAGGCTAATTCAGTATTTTTAACGGCGAAATGAAACGCCGTTATTTTAAAAACGACACAGAAGGCCGGATAGGCTCGGCCTCCGCTAAACCGGAAACTTCACCGAACAGTACTGACTACGCCTTGCTCAGAATCCAGTGCGAATAAAGCGTGCGAGAATACGCCATCGCATCGCTTATTCTCCCCCCTTTCTTCTCGTTTCCGAGCGACGAATTGACGAGGCAGGTCCCCGCTCAATCCAATCTCTGGCTCTTCCGTCGATTGAGCTCGGCTTCCTCTCTCCATCGAGCTGCTAGATTCCTTTTGTTCATCATCGTGGTGGGTGGGAGCAGAGGTTTCGTTATTGCTGTTTACCTACCTTTTTTATTTCCAGTTTAAATGATCGAATTAGGGGTTGATTTGAAGCCTGGTTGTATCCGGTTTCCGATCGCGCTCGGATGGAGCCTCGCGTGGCGAACAAATTCCGCCTCGGCCGAAAGATAGGGAGCGGGTCCTTTGGCGAGATTTATTTAGGTTGGTCGCTGATTCAGCTTGCAATCGAGATTTTTTTGTTATTTTTTTGTGGTAGAAATTGGGATGTCTGATTCTGTGGTGGTTTCACTTGCCAGGAACAAATATCCAAACGAACGAAGAAGTTGCCATTAAACTTGTAAGTGTAGAGTTTTAACAAGGATAGTTTGCCTTCTTCAGCAATCGATGAAAGTGTGAAAATTATTTTTTGGAGTGTTTAGTGTGGGCTTCAAGGTATTTGTGTATCTTTGCTGCCTTTGCATATGTAGTTGATTTAGCTGAAATAGAAATTTATTTATTTATTTCTTTTCAAGCTAGGGCACCTTTGAAATAGATAGTTTCAGCTTGAAAGTCAGAAACAAAATCGGTTTTTTTTTTTTTTTACCATCATCTACTTGTGTCTCTCTTAGCGTTGGGTGCTTGTTTTGGGAAAATGCAGTAGCTTTCACCCTGGAGCTTGTTACAGGAAAGTTTGGATTGAAATTTGCAGGTGATGCTTGAAGCATCACTTGTGAAGAAACTCTTAGGAAGTTAAACCTCAGGCATATAAGATAGCATTATTGCCCTTTGTATTCCATGATACGAGACAACTAGTATTATCCCCTTTGATTCACTATGATAATTAGATTTTTTTGACAAATAATTACAATAATTAGTGAAAATAATTGTCTTTTGTCAGTAATATAATTTACTTCAAATAGTTGGGACTTAACTTCTGGTTGTTTTATCTAATTATCTTTACTTATTTTGAATTACTTTATTAAAGATAAGTTATTTATTTTATTAATCACTTGAACATGCTCATTTCTGTAGACGGAATTATATTTTGTTGATTATCATTGATTATATTTATAATTAGAAATATTTTCTTTAACTTTCATGTTATATTGAAGCATTTGACTTATAAATAATAATTTTCGTTGAATCTAACATACTAATGTTCAAATTGCTAGTTAATTTTTCACACTATTCAAGAAACATCCTTCAAACATAACGGATGCTTTGATTTCTTTTCAAAAACTATTTTTTTTCAGAGAATAAACTAACACAAAAGAATATAGCTTCTAAAGATTAATATTTATTATACAAGCATTTATAACATAATACTCAATGATTGTCATGAGACATTTGTAACAATAATATAAACTACTTTGTATACTAATTAAATTTGTTTATTAATTATATTACATATCCTGCCTTATACACAAATACATAGTTAGATTGCATTTCTCATTTAATCTACTGATTAAATGTAGGCAAACTAGACTGCATATTAATCTTCTGATTATTATGCCATTTGATCAACATCTTAGCCATTATAAGCTTAAATTAACACAAACCCTGAAGATGGCTACTACAGTTGGATTCACCTGTTAAATGAAATAAATACCTCACACTCCTTATTTGTAATCTGAAATTGTGCTAATGTATATGCAACACACTACACAGAAAATATGTAAGTTTTTTTTCCCATTGGATCGCAAGAGTTTCTTTCTGTTGGTCCAAGTTTTGGATTTTCTACCTTCCCTAAGATGGCCACTTGCTATTTATTTTCTTAGGAAAATGTTAAGACGAAGCATCCACAGTTGATATATGAATCAAAGCTATACAAGATTCTACAGGGAGGAAGTATGAAACTGCTTTCTGCTTTTGTTAGTTTTGGAAATAAGATTTTGTCATTCTAATTCTTCATTCCTTTTTCTTCCTTCATTGATCTGGCAGCTGGAATTCCAAATGTTCGATGGTATGGTGTTGAGGGTGACTACAATGTTCTGGTGATGGATTTACTAGGACCTAGTCTTGAAGATTTGTTCAACTTTTGTAACAGAAAATTCTCGTTAAAGACAGTGTTAATGCTTGCAGACCAGATGGTATGCAAATTCATATTAATAATGTGTTTTTGTGGATTATTGAGCAATTTCCAACTTATTTGTTGTTCTTGATTCTTGCCTTCCATGCACCTGGCATTTTGACTGCCACGTTGTTTGTTGTTTGCACAGTACTCAATATTACAACTTTGGCCTCACTTTCCTTGTTGGACAAATCTTTTCATTCCTTGTAATCTTAGGAACTCCCTTTGGAATGCAGTTGATGGCCATCTTTTACCCTCAAAATTTTAGACCAGCATTTCTAACTTCATCATACTTTCTGTTCCCTCGCCCCCCTCACTTTCAAAGAATTGAAACTTTGTCGGTGCTTTATCAGATAAATAGAGTGGAGTTTGTTCATTCAAAATATTTTCTACATCGAGATATCAAGCCAGATAATTTTCTTATGGGTCTTGGAAGACGAGCTAATCAAGTGAGACTTTAGCTTCCTTCTATAAAAAATAAACAAGTGTATTATGTTTTGTGTTAAGCTACTTTGGATTTTCATCTAGGTTTATATTATTGATTTTGGACTTGCCAAGAAGTATAGAGATAGTTCTACTCATCAGCATATTCCTTACAGGTAAAGCTTTATGGCATTTTCTTGTAGTTCTGGGCAAAATTATTGCATCAAATATTTTCAAATAGCTGACATGTTAGAAAATTCAGAGACTTAAAGGCTTACAGAAATTAGTGCTTCAAGACACGGAGTATATTCCGTAGGCTATTACAACAACAGTTCTGAAAACAAATAGTCTGTATTTCTTTATTATGAGTTTTCATTTTTAAGGATATGACAGAGTTAATATTTGAACTTTAACATTTTTAGCTAGCATTGTGTTTGTTAACTACCAAGTTTGTTGAAATTGTTGGAAACTAATCTCAATCATGGAAGGTAGAAACTTGGATGTATTCCTTTTGTTAATTTTTATGTACTTTCGTCTGAATGTTAACAGAAGCATCCTTGTCTCTGTTAAAATTGAGTTTGACAGTCCCCACTATCTGAATTGGCATGAGCTGTGTGCGCCTTGGCTGCTTCTTTGGTGTCGATAATATAATTGTGGTTTGTGTTTCCAAATCATGGGAGAATTAGTTTCTTGCCACGCCAAGAGTTATTATTGCAATAAACAGTTTTTCCCTTTTACTTGAGCACTTGGTTTGGCTTTAGAAATTTCCACCCAATCCCATGTACTTTATATTCTTCATTAGGGAAAAATCCCAGGTAATCCTTTGTTGTAGCCTTTCCATACTATTGCTAATTTTGGCCTTAAATGCAAAATAGGACAATGTCTATTCCTTCCTATCTTTAAACTATGCTTACTTTCTGGAAAAGAGGATGAAGAGAAAGGAGAGGAGGGAGAGGGGGAGAAGAGAAGGGGAAGGGAAGGGAGAGGAGCGGCGAAATCTTATTTAAAGGAGGAGAATATGAGGGAGAGGAAGGAGGAGAAGAGGATGAGGTGAAGAATGGCAAAAAACCAGCCATCCTCCTTCGGTAGTATTGACATCGACTTCCCTACCCAAGTTTGCTAGTTCTTTGTGTGTTCCACCACTGTAGCTCTCTCACTTTGAGGGCATGTGGTGGAGCTTGATTAAGTCAAGCAAGATGGCAGTGTGAAGGAGGTCCTTTCTTGTTGCCGGAACCTTTTTAACACCCTTGTCACACTCTCCATTGGAGCTCTTAGTGGTGGTACAATGGCTTTATAGCTCATCGACCATCCACCATGGCCACCCATGTCAATTGGCAAAGACGTCATTGCAGTCATCACACAAGGCCTTGTTTTAGCTGCCAGAATCATCCAAAGCAGGTGGTGAAGATGAAAATAATTGAATCAAAAGAAATAGACAAAAAGACTTTGGATGCGGTGACACTAAAATCAATGGAGATGATGATGGAGCTCAGGATAGTAATGGTCTAATGCTGTAATTTGATAAATGAGAAAGGCAAGAAAAATTTTGGGTGGAAGCATTGGACTCATGAGATCATTCCAAGGGTTTCCTTGCCAAATGCATCACCTTCCATCCCGCTCAAAGTCAACTGTGTAAATCAATTCCCTTCTCTACTGATTTATATCTGCCCTCTAAGCAGAAAAACCATGTAGTTTTTTTGTCAATAAAAAAAACTAAAAGTACGAGAATATAACAGCGAACTGTATGGCAGGTACAGTGACCAATACTCTATTGAATATAACCTTGTTATATTTAAACTTAGGAACCTAGGACCAATTTATCTAACTTATTATAACATCTAGGCACAACTAATCCCTCAAGCTAGATCATATATATTTTAACAATAATATATATATTTTACATCTTGATTACTTGAGAGGCACTCAAAGGCTTAGTAAAACTATTAGCCAACTTCTTTTCAGCACATATGAGAAATCACACTCTTTGGAAAAATTGTATCACATAAAAAGTGAGAATCGACCTGGTATGTTTGGTGGGTTATATAAGACAAGCTCACTACCAGTATAAGTTATTGCTTTATTGTCACAATCCAGAACTATAGGCTAAAAAGTTGATGTCAATTTTTTTTCTTCATCAGAGCCTTTACTCATCTTACATTTACAGGCACAATGAACCATTATTCTGTAGTCAGCCTCATCACTGGAGCAAGTAACAACACTTTTTATCTCCCAAGCAACCAAGTCTTTACCAACAAAAGTGTAACAGCAATATATATATATCACTAACAGATCCAACATAGCATTAGCATTGATTTCAGTTCATAGATTTCTTGCCTTTTTATGAAATAGCCATCTTTTAGGAGTCCTTTTAAGGTAACAAAGAATTCTTATCACAACTTTCCACCGATGTTGGTCTTTTAAGAGTGAGACGATGAGCTTTCCTACCACACCTTGATACTGAACACAATCCTTAAAATCTGCAATCTTGAAATATTCAAGTCAGTAGCAGTGTCTGATTTGCATCCAAGAAGTCTTTCCTTCAGGTAGAACAGTATTTTTTTTCAGATGCTTTTTTACTTCAAGAATACGCATCATTAATATTAGTCCATCAAATATCATCAGTAAACTGCCAAATGCCAATATCACCATACCAAAAATAATATGACAAGCAAAAGAATAGTCAGCACTGCTCTGGCAAGATCAATTTCTTCTGCTTCACACCAAGCTTGAGTATTCTGTTTCAATCTGTAGATGGTCTTTGGAAGCTTGAACAGTTGCAAATCCTCCTGAACAACATACCTTGAAGGTTCAATCTATACAGAGTACATACAGCATCAAAATGAATTTTTTAAAGTACAGTAGTTATGCCTATCTGATACATTTTCCAACACTGAATAACAGCCATCGGTGAAAAGAATCTTGCTGCCAGTGAAAATGTTCTGAAGATACCCAAGCCAGATAATTGGGCATAGCCTTTAGCCACCAATTTTTACTGTGTCATTGAGATTAAATTTAAGTACTTAAACTCATTTACAAGCAAATGAGACCCTTACCCTTGCAGTGGCTAAGTCCCAAGTATGCCAATTAATGCAGTCATTTCACTGTCTGTTGTCTATCGCTGACCTAACAGATATTGTTGATGAATCATGGCTGTGGACACTGAGAATAGAAACATTGTGAACTCTTGAAAAGATGAGTGGTTGGCTAGAAATGATGTGATACAAAGGGAAGCACAGTTATGGCAATTCGTGCCAAATGCCACTAGAAGATCCAAACTAGAAGGTCTATTAGGTGAGGACTTTGGTGGAGGATCCTTAGGCAAAGTAAATGATGGTGGAAGAGTTTTAAATTGTAGACATGATTCCACCAAGCCATTTCATAGAGCATATGATGATATGCATATGTTGTCCATATTAAAATAATTAAATTAATTGTATGATAAATATATACTACTCTATATGCAATTAAATATTTAAGTTTGTGCTCTAATTTTTATATAAAAAATTAACCTAACCAATTCATATAATTAGCTTTACCGCATAATTTCTTGAATGATTTAATTGAACCAATCTCTATGAGCAAAAATTTTACATGTATCACAACATATTAAATCAAGCAAACCAACACTATAATTTTTTTTTTAATTTCCCAAGAATCTAGCTCAGATTTACAATCAATCTATTTGAGGGAATGTACTTGGCCTATAAAGCTCCTTAAGTAGTGTTTTCTCTTCATACTTTCCTGTTACTCATTTTTTATATTATAGAAGTTCTTTATTGATACGTTTCCATGAGACAGATTGCAAAGGAAGAATAATTGTTTGATTAAATTTTTTTTTTCATTTTTGTGATAAATGTAATTACTGGCAATCAATGAGCAATTGACATGACCTTTCTACCCTAGAGTTGAGGAAATGTAAGAATTAACAACAATCCCAATCCCAAAATCTCAATATGCAAGGATTAAGATTGCTATCCCATAAAATTTTGCTTGGCATTATATTTCCCACTGTGAGAACCTTTTGTATTTAGTTAAGTGAACTTACAATTTAGGAGGTTAATTATGTGAAATTTTAGTATGTACTTTGTTCATCAGAAGGAGAATTATCAATTATAATTTTCCTCTATTAGAATCGTGATAAATACTTGAGGTTTTCCACATATGAAGAAAGGATCTGCAGGATCAGTATGTGGACAAGGATCTGCAGGATCAGTTAGCTGGTTTATAGGAGACATATGCTTGGCTTGATACACGTGACATGATAACAGGAATGATCATTCTACTATCATATGGCATGATGTTGGTCACCATAGCAGCAAATACTGGTTGGCAAAATCCATATTCAGTATTATGTGATTCTTGACATGTAGAAATATTCCAAGTAAAAAACAAGTTTGATGGTGCTAAGTTCAAGTCCTTACCAATCAGTCCATAGTTGCAATAAGGTTGTCCAATTTTTGCCAACAAAGTTTGCAGATTCAGTTGTTAGCATTGTTTCTTTTGATGTTTTTAGTGGACTGTTTATATTCTGCCTCATGTTCCAGTAGCATGTTGTTTGTCCTTCATTCTCTTATCACATGTTCATCCCTTGTCATCGCAGAGAGAATAAGAATCTGACTGGGACAGCAAGGTATGCAAGTGTTAACACACATCTTGGCATAGGTATGGAACCTAACTTTTACTTCACTTAATATTTATATGTTTAATCTGGATCTATCTGTTATAAATATTTGTTAAATTGAACTTTGGTTGATTTATTTTCAGTTTTTCCCTTCATTATGAATCCTTAGTCTGACTTCTATGTTTCTGGTTTTGACTGCAAAGAGCAAAGCAGGAGGGATGATTTGGAATCTCTTGGATATGTTCTCATGTACTTCCTAAGGGGAAGGTGCACTTGGGTTTCTTAAACTTCTTTCCCTATGTCTGTTAAATGTTCTAATGTAAATTTCTTGATTTTTTATTTCAGCCTCCCATGGCAAGGTTTAAAAGCTGGAACCAAGAAACAAAAGTATGAAAAGATTAGTGAAAGAAAAGTTGCAACATCCATTGAGGTTAGTTTTAATTCTCGTCACTAGTTATATTCTTTATCCCTTGACATTTTCACTTGAGGATGGGGATCTATTGTTACAATCAGGCTTTATGTCGGGGTTATCCTTCAGAGTTTGCATCATATTTCCACTATTGCCGTTCGCTACGTTTTGATGATAAGCCAGATTATGCATACTTGAAGCGATTATTCAGGGACCTCTTTATCCGAGAAGGTTAATTTTCTTCTTATATATACATATATATTTATTTAACATGTGTCAAATACCTCATGACTGATAGCTGTTGACATTCTGATCTTTATATGAATGGTTTTAACACATTTTAACACTTATTTTCCAGGATTCCAGTTTGATTATGTTTTTGATTGGACAATTTTGAAGTACCAGCAGTCACAGAGTGCTAATGCTCCTCCACGTGCTATTGTTAGTTTGATCTTTGAAGAACATATTAATTTATAATTTTAAATATTTTCCATGAGTAAATGCGTTATCTCTTAATTCTTAGGGATCAGGAGTGGGACCTAGTTCTGGCTTGGCTCATGCTGCTACAAATGATAGACAGCCTGGTATTCCTGTTCACCTAGTGCTATGGTTATTGGTCTTTAGCTTGCATATCTGATTATATTGTGTAAAACTCACTGATTTTTATATAATTTAGATCTTTTTAGCATGATTTAAGTACATATATGTTGGATTGTCTCTTAGAATTTAACCAGAAATGGTGCACAATAAGAAAGAACTGCACTGTTATGAATCAGTACAACGAAGTTCAAAATTAGAGTTACACTAACATTTGAAATATCATTACTTATAAAGAATCTCCACATGAATTTGTTTGCCAGAGTCTATTATTCCGTATGTTCTTCTAGTTGACACAGCATTAAAAGCAGTTACTGGTCTTTCGCTTACATATCTAATTATATTGTGCAAAACTGATTAATTTTCATGTAATTTAGATCTTTTTAGCATTTCAGTACAGATATGTATGTTTGTCTCTTAGACTTTACTGGTATGTCTTTACCAATTCATAATATGCCCAGAGATATTGCATAATAAGCAAGAACTACTGCACTGTTGCAAATCAGTACAACTAGTTAGTTCAGAATTATAGCGTTTCACTAATAGTTGTAATATACTTTACATAGAAAAGAATTTTCACATGAATTTTTTACCAGATAGTCTACGAATCTGTATGTTCTTTTAGTTGACACGACATTCAAAGTAGTGCAGTATATATGTTCCAGTTGGTGGAAGCAGGAACTTCCTCCAACCAGCTTTGGGCTTATTGGCTGGACAAAGGACTAGTCCAGTTCAGAATTATAGAGTTCCACTAACATTTGAAATATCATTACTTAGAAAAGAATCTTCACATAAATTTGTTACCAGATAGTCTATCAATCTTCTTTCGTTGTGGCAACATTCAAAGTAGTACAGTTTACGTGTTCCAAATGGTGGAAGCAGATTACAGATCATAACTTCAACCAGTTTGGGCTATTGGTTGGACAAAGGACCAGTACTCATCATACAACCTACTAAACTAATGCTTATGTGGCCCAAATCCCAATTGCAATTGATCTTTATTTCTTGAATGGTAGTTAGTAATTTGTAGTTTTTTTCCTGATGTTAGGTGGTGATGATGGAAGGACAAGTGGTTGGGCAACAGTGGACCCCACTTATCGCCCAAGAGTTCCACCTCCAGCTGTACATCTTGGGAGCTTGACCAAACAGAAGGCTCCCTCTGGTCATGATTCACCTGCAAACAAAGAAGCTGTTGTGAGTTTTATTCTTTTTTTTTCCTTGTCTGTGTAGCAATCAGCAAGAAAGATTTATGATTGTTGGAAATTGGAATATATATTCAAAAGTCATCTTCATAAATGTTGAATCTCATAGTTTTAATAGTTTGTTTTGAATATGGACTAAGATTAATTAGTTACTTGATATAAATGTGGTCTATTGTTTTGAAACTTTGACAAAGACATGAATTCAGATGCATCAAACTAAGCCATCGTCGATGCTTAGAAGTTTGTTGCTATATCTTGGACTAAGCAAAGGTCTCACTTATCATGTTTGGGCTATTATAACATCTAACAAAAACCTTCATCCTTTGGATATAACTATAAGTATATTGTCTTGACGTGTTTTACAAATGCATGGTCACTCAAGTCTCTGTCTTAAGCCTTGTTTGGTAAAAGAGTCTTCCGTTCTACACATGGGATTTGACAAGAATCACATGGCTTGATTTCTTCAATAGAATTTGGCAGGACCCCATTCCATTACAAAACCCACTCAGGAGGCTAGATATTCAACTTTTCTATGTTTGAGTTGCTCGATATTACTGTTATTCTCTTGAAGGAATTGCTAACTCTCTTATGTTTTATAAAAAAATCCTTTTTGAAATTTTGTTCATATGAATGGTCCTCTATTGATATGAAGTTTATACACATATCTTATTTGTTTTTGTGTTTTGTGGAAAATGTGGATTGAATTGATATTACTCAAAGAATTATATACATTCAGAATGGGAATACCCATTATATACAACATTACAATAGAAGGGAGAATAGGAAACTAATTATTCTATATATAAGAAATTAATATCTTTCTAACGAAATCCCTTGATTTCCTACTTTGTGCTCACAGTTGTTTTATTTCTATACAAGTTGTGAAATATATTTACAGTTGTTTGACACAGCTATACAAGTTGTGAAATCTATTCACAGCTTGTCAAATCTGTTTACAGGCTTTGACAACTGCTGTGACAACTGTTTGACACTCCCCCTCAAGCTGAGGAATAGATGTTTTCTATTCCCAGCTTGACTATGAGATCGTGAAATCTAGAACTATCCAGTCCCTTTGTTAACACATCAGCCAATTGTATTTCTGACGAGAAATATGACATACACACTAATCCTTCTTCCAATTTTTCCTTGATGAAATGCCTATCAATTTCAATATGCTTAGTCCTATCATGTTGAATAGGATTATGAGCAATATTTATAGCTGACTT
>JBBMJZ010000027.1:359258-370681 GCA_037833815.1 Zingiber zerumbet
AAAGTATGATAAAAAAATAAGGAGAAAGTGTGTAATGAGAGAGAAAGTGCGATGAAAGAGAATGAAGAGAGAGAAAATAAGGAGAGAGAGTGTGTATGATGAGAGAGAATATAGAGAGAAAATGGTAGAGAATGTGCGATGAGAGAAAATGAGAAGAGAGAAAGTATGATGAGAGAGAAAGTGTGATGATAAAATAGGGAGAGAGAAAATATGCTGAGAGAGAACAAGGAGAGAGTGTGAAATTAAAAAAAATGAACAAATATATTAAGGGTATTTTTGTCTAAAACTTAAAGGAGGGGTGAGTTTCATCCAAACCCAAGGGAGGAGGTGGGTTTTATCCATACCCAAGTTTTTGGGTTTCATTCCAAAATCTTGATTTCATTCCCATCAACCAAACATAATATTTGGGAATGAATCCATTCCCTCATTCCCAAACCCATAAACCAAACGCCACCTAATTCTTTTCTCCGCTGTCTCTTCTTCTTTGCCTCTGTTCTTCTTCTCACAGAAAGTTCATCATGGTATCAGAGCTACCGCAGCCGCCGACAAACACAGTCGTTTCTCCAGCATCATCAACCACACAAATAAATCCGGGTATGATTAATCAAACTACAGTTTCTATTCAGCAGATTCTTATCGTTCAATCTACTCTCAACCCTCTTCCAACACTTCCTTTGATGAATCAACCTCTTTCTATGAAATTAGACGAAAACAACTATTTTATTTGGAAAAATCAGTTCTTGAATATTGTGATTGCTAATGGATTAAAGGAGTTTATAGATGAGACTCATCCTTGTCCTCCCAAATTTCTTGTTCCCAACAATATGGTTGTAAATGCTGAGTATACCAATTGGCAACGTTACAATCGTATGATAATGAGCTGGATTTACTCATCGTTAACAGAATTAAGGTCTCTTAACTCATATTGTTGGGTATTCAACAGCACGCAATATTTGTTTAGCTCTCGATCAGACTTATTTTGCCTCATCATTTGCTTGTGTGGCAGAATTAAGAAGTATGTTGCAAAATCTGAAGAAAGACAGTCTCTTAGCAATGGGATACATTCAAAAATTAAAATGTATTTCCAACAAGCTTACTTCCATTAGAGAACCTGTTTCTTACAATAATCATTTGTTATATCTATTGGCTAGTCTTGGAAGGGATTATAATGCTTTTGTAACTTCTATACAAAATCATGGTGACCAACCCTCCATTGAAGAAGTGCATAACTTATTACTGAGCTATGATTATAGATTAGAACGACAAGATTCTACTGATCAATTGAGCTCTCTTTAAACCAATATAGCTCGTTTGTCTATGACAAAAAACCACCCTCATCCTAGACAACATCGAGTCTCCACACCATCAAGCTTTCCAAATACTCCTCAGTCCAAATTCCCTACACCTTACACCTCTCCAACTGGTCTTCTCAACAAGCCTTCAACTACACAATTATTTTACAACCAATGGAAACCTCAACATAATCAGACCACTCATGCCTCAAACCACATTGTCAAATTTGTCTCAAACTCGGGCACACTACAAATATTTGCTATCATAGGGAAAATCTTAATTATCAACCATCGCTTTCTCAACTAAAGGCTTTCAATAATTTTAGTAGCACTGATATGTCTTCATCTGCCACTAGCTCAGCTGTGTTTGATTTCATTGTGACGGCTGATATAGTGGGAGATCCTAATTGGTACATGGATTCAGGAGCAACTCATCATTTTACTCCGGATATGAATATGCTGGATTCTGCCACTCCTTTTACTGGCACTAAGCGTGTGACGGTTAGTGATGGTAAGAACATTGTTATTTCACATATTGGCAATTTAATTTTACCTGCCTATTCTAAATCTATCAAGTTTTCTATTATTTTCCATACTCCTGCCATGTCTAAAATCTCATTAGTGTTTCTTGCTTGTGCCTTGATAATAAAGCTTATGTTGAGTTTCATTCCACATTTTTCTTGGTTAAGGATCAGGTCACACACAAAGTCATTCTTCGGGGAATCCTTGATCATGGTCTTTACAGAGTCTACCCTCTTGCATCGTCTTATGCTTCATCTTCTATATTGCCTTCAAGTCTTTTTCAAGTTCATGTTGCTATTTCCTCTGATCCGAATCTCTGGCACAAGCATCTTAGTCATTCATCTTTTGAAGTTGTTAATCAAGTTTTAAGGTCTTGTAATATCTCTATGAACAAGTCTATTTCTCTTGATTTTTATAATTCCTGTCAATTGGCTAAGAGCTATAAACTGTCTTTTGCTTTATCAAACTCTCGCACACTCAATAAATTTGATCTTGTTCATATTGACTTATGGGGTCCTTCACCTATTTCATCTATTACTAGTCATAAATATTTTATATTGATTATTGATGATTCTTCTAGATTCTCTTGGCTGTATTTGTTGCATTCTAAAGATGAAGCATATACCACATTTGTTACATTTTACAATATGGTGCATAATCAATTTAATATTTTTATCAAAAATGTTCGTTTTGATTGGGGTGGTAAATTTCAACCCCTCACAAAATTTTTTACTTCCAAAGGCATTCACCATCAGTTATCATGTGCTTATACTCTAGAACAAAATGGAAAAGTTGAGCATAAAAATCGTCATGTTGCCGAAATGGGTCTCTCTCTTTTGGCTCACTCTAATATGTCTCTTAAATTTTGGCCCTATGCATTTTCTACGGCCATATTTCTTATTAATCGGTTACCTACAAAAATCTTACAACTCAAGTCTCCTTATAGTGTTCTTTATGATAGGGCGCTAGATTATAACATTTTTCGGACTTTTGGATGTGTTTGTTTTCCCTTTTTACGTCCCTTCAATTCCAATAAATTAGAATTTAGGTCACGTCAATGTGTTTTTTTTGTTATAGCTCTAAACATAAAGGATATCTTTATTTTGATCCTTCCAATTTCAAACTGTATATATCTCATCATGTCATTTTTAATGAGGCATTTTTCCCTTTTAGTTCCCCATCATCCTCTTCTTCTGTTAATCGCCCTTCAAGTTCTTCACAAATTGTTACAACTCTTCCTATCGTTAATTCTTTTCAACCATCTATATCTCTAATGCTTCATTACTTCCTACAACATCTTCTACACAGTCTTCTTCTAGTCCTTCAGCCCCACCTCCACCACCACCTTCTAATGCTTCACCATTTCTTACAACATCTTCTACCAGTCTTCTTCGAATCCTTCTGCTCCATCTCCACCTATTCAGTCTACTCCTTACACTTCATCTTCTTCTTATCCCTCCAACCCTTTGGACATTGACTTGCCACATATTGATACAAATTTCATAGCACCAACTACAAATGCTCATCACATGGTAATTCGAAGTAAGTCTGGCATATTTAAACCACGTGTTTTGCTTACTATTCTTTATGGTAATCAATCTGAACCAAATACATACACGCAGGCTCCTAATGTTCTTGAGTGGCAACAAGCCATCCTAACTGAGTTTAATGCGTTGATGCTTCAAAACACATGGTCTCTTGTTCCAAAATAAAAAAAAAATATGAAAGTTATTGGTTGTAAATGAGTTTATCATTTGAAGTTAAAATCGGATGGTTCTATTGATCGATACAAGGCTCGTTTGGTTGCTAAAGGATATCATCAAACTGCATCTATTGACTATACTAAAACTTTGAGTCATGTTGTCAAACCTCAGACAATTCGGGTGGTTCTTACCATTGTTGTATCTCACAATTGGCCTATTCATCAACTTGATATTCAGAATGCTTTTCTTCATAGTGATCTTACTGAGATAGTTTATATAGAGCAACCTCCTAGGTTCATTGATTCTTCTTGCCCAAATATGGTGTGTAAACAGCATAAATCATTGTATGGGTTGAAACAACCGCCTCGTGCATTGTTTATAAAACTTAGTCAAGCACTTTTGAATTGGGGTTTTTCTGGTTCTAAGGATGATACCTCGCTATTTTTTTCTCTTCAAGCTGTGGTATTCTTATTATGCTTGTCTATGTCATCGATGATATCATTATTACTAGTAGCACACAGGGTCTTATTACTTCCTTGATTGATTTTCTTAATAAACAGTTTACTGTGAAGGATCTTGGACAATTGCATTATTTTTTGGGTATTGAAGTACATCACTCTGATATGGGTTTGCATCTTAGTCAAACAAAATATATTACGGATCTTTTGAAGAAAACTGGCATGTTTGACTCCAAACCATCTGATACTCCTATGTCTTCCACTGCTTCCTTGTCTCTATATGATGGTGTTCCCTTAGACGATGGCTCAGATTATCGCAGTGTTGTTGGTGCTCTTCAGTATTGCACACTGACACGTCCTGATCTGTCTTTTGCTGTAAATAAAGTATGTCAGTTCATGCATTCCCCTACTGTCTCTCATTGGCAAGCTGTTAAGCGTATCTTGAGGTATTTGCGTGGAACCTTGTACCATGGTTTATCTATTTCCCCAATTTCCTCTCTATCTTTAGTGTGTTATACTGATGCTAACTTGGCTTCTTGTTCGGATGATCGTTGTAGTACAAGTGGCTATTGCATATTTTTTTTGGAGATAATCTTGTTCATGGGCTTCTTCAAAGCAAAAGGTTGTGTCATGTTCTAGTACTGAATCAGAATATCGTGATGTTTCCAATGGAGCTGCTGAAATTGTCTGGTTGGAATCTTTGCTTCGTGAGCTTCTTGTTCCTTTGGGTTCTATACGTGCATTCTTTGTGATAATATGAGTACTATCTCCGTCTCTGCAAATCCGATCTTGCATGCCAGAACCAAGCACGTTGAAATTAATTATTATTTTGTTAGGGAACGTGTTGCAACTCAAACTCTACTTGTTCAATACACTCGCTCGTCTGATCAGCTTACGGATACATTGACCAAAAGTCTGCCGACTTTCATATTTCTCTCCTTACATTCCAAACTTAATGTTCTTCATAGACCCTTAAGTTTGAGGGGGGATGATAATAAAGTTTACAATAAATATTATATTAGTTTTTATTTTTTTGTTTTATTTACTTAAGTTGTCACGTGTATTGTTATATACCTGTGGTATATATATATGTTGAAGTATGTAGAACAAAACCTATTCTCAATAATATTCCAGATTCATTACTCTGCCGCCTCTTCTTCTTTGCCTCTTTTCTTCTTCGAACTTCTCACGGAAAGTTCATCAGCTGCCCTTGCAATACTACCTACATCATCGCAACTACCATTTTGTCAAAATCCTTTGTTACCATGGTGATGATGTTGGGTCTTCTAGTGTTATTCATCTTAACATTCAATTTTCCATAGATGACGTTAATTTGATCCTGCCTCGGAACGCCGATGAATGAACCATTAGTGAGTTGGCATGGATGCTGACTTGCCACCAATCACCTAGCGACAATGAGGATCAGTGAGGAGATCCACTAGAGCCTATACAGAAGAAGACTAAGAAGCAAGAGGGTTAAAATAATGGACAGGGAGTTCCTTGGTGTAGTCACTCCAACACTTTAATCAGTTTTCGACGACAGTGGAGGAGGAAGAATAAAGAAAAGTAGCTCTAGGGGTTTGGATGTATTTTTGCACGTAAACAAGCCCATTGGAGCAGGCTACCTTTTATAGAGTGATGATTGATTCCTATGTTCCCCGTGTGTTCCGAAATCTGTGCAATTTGTTATTCGCTTCTTGAAATAGTCTTAAATCTCGAGATTTATACGATCATTGTCCTTTTTATGAAATAGTCAAAAATCTCTATATTCGTGCAAGCATTATTCTTTTCCTAATGTTGGAAATATAATCAAAGTCTAACATGCCCCATTTTCTCATTGAGCAAAGGGTACGAAATAAATCAGTTTGATTTTTTGATCAATTTTTTTTAAAAAAAAAGTACTACGTGAAATCTAACAAACTTGAGAGGAGACTCGGAGTAGGTTAAGAATAACCGGATGCTTGTGGGGAGACCTGAAGCAGGTCAAAAGTGATCAGATACTTGCAGTGAGGCTCGAACCATGAGAGTAATAGCGATCCTTCATTTGAGGAAAGGATTGTTGGGAATACAATCAAAGTTCTATATTAGAAAGACATGAAAAAGATTATAGGTTTAAAAGGGATGAAGATATCTTTATTGGAATGAGGTCTTTTGGGTATAGCCCAAAAATAAAACCATGAGGACTTAGCACTAAAGTGGATAATATCATATCATTGTGGAAATATATGAATTCTTTTAATTCCAACACCTTAAATATTTTGAAATCCCAATTTGAGGCGCCAAAGGAACCAACGCCAAGGAGATGGGGGCACTACAAAGTTAGGGGTGTCAAGGAGTCTGCGGAACCAAGGAGTTGAGGGGGCGTCAAGCAGTCAAGGTCAGCACAATTTTTTCCTTCACTTGAACCGCCACGCCAACAAGATTACTAACCTCACTTATCCATGTGACATTCTTTGATTACTTCTGGATCAATGATAATATATAAAGGAGAGAAAAAGATGTTATTGATAACTTCTTACTGTATATTTTCTTTAATCCTCAAGACCTTCGCTCTGGAAGAAGTCATTACAGTTTCTTTCGATTCTTCTCTCCTCTCAAGAGCTTTACATTTCCTTTATTTCAACTCCAGCTGACTTGACCATCAAAGGGATTATGTCAGCTATGCAACCCCCGATGATCAGTGTTAACATGTAGGTGAAGGACCTGCTCGAATGAAGTACTCGTTTAGGTAAAGGAGAATGAAAGCTATTAGCATGTAGGTTTCAGAGCAGCTTACTAGAGTAGACGTAGTGGCCTGATCGTCACTTTAACTAGTTGATTCACCACATCATCACTAAAAAATTGAATTTGACCATATATTTGGAAAACCCTCTCCCTAATTTATCCATTGGTACCATTTTTACAAGTAAATATCATGACTTGAAATGTTAAGTATTAAAATTTAAAAATAAAATATATAATCATAAATGGATGAATTAAATCAAAGAATACAAAGTAAGGGCACTAAATTAAAATCGGATCAAGTTCGAACTAAATCCAATAAGTTATAGGCAAGGAAAAAAGGATTACATTGGTTCAAACCGGGATTGATTTGGAGTTGATCTGGCCAAATTATGGTCGAATCAAGTTTAATGTTTAAACAAGTTCGATCAATTCAAAATGAATTAGGGTATTTTTGATAAAACCTTTTTTCCCTCTTTTCTTTTCTCCTTTTTCTCCCTACACATACAACATCCCCCACTATACTGCCCCCGTCATGTCTTTGCCCATTTCTCTATTTTATTTTTCCCTTTCTCTTTTTCCTCATTTCCTTCGCCTCCTCTTCTCCAATGGCAATAAATCTTCCGTTTTTTCCTCTCCTCTTCTCAAACACAAGAGATCTCTTTTATTCTCATTTCTCTTCTCCAACAAGCCAAAAATACAGCATCAATTGCTGCTCTCATCCAGCAACAAGAGCAGCCCTCGGTCCTCACATCTTCTTCCTCCTCTCGTGTTTTCTAGGATTTTGTTGGCACCGCAAGAATAACCCTATTTTGCTTTGCCTTGCTCTCTTTGTGTCATTGTCAAGTTCACCAAAGCTAATCAAGGTTGATAACGAAGAAGGTAAAACTCTTCTCTTTTGTTTCTTTTTCCCTATCTTATCTTCTCTTTTATGTTTTTTCTCAAAAGCAACAGTCTTCCTTTTATTTTTCTAGAGAGCATCTTTTTACAAGCAGCTCTTTTTCCCTTTATCCAACTAAAGTAACAAGAGGAGTAAGTTATTCTTTTGTTATTTCATGTTTCCTTAATTAAAGAAGAGTTGTAAAATATAAACTTTATTTTATTAGGTTTCTATGATAGTAATTTAGATCAGAATAAAGGTTTCATATGTAGGAATGCTAAATATTATAAGGAAGCATAATCATAATGATTCTTTGACTTTGAGTTATAGATAAACTCTGGAATAGACAGATAGTTGTGTCAATTAGAATTAAGAGTTTAGGTCAAAATTTTTGAATTTAAGTTCATTTTTAGCTCATAAATTTGAAATTTAGGTTTTTAAATTATGAAAATTGACCTACACTGTGTTTGGAATTTTAAAAATTTTCAACCTATATTTTTTTAAAGTATTTTCAAGTTTTTAGAGTTGGATAATTCAATTTTGTATTGCATTATTTTTTAAAATTTATTAAATTCGCCCCATTGAAAATCCTGACTATGGCACTGAGTAGATGTAAAGACTATCAGACTCGAACATGTAGAAAAAGATGTGGTTGGACATCAAGTGAAGGTGACGACCCACATCATATAGATTAATATATATTTACATTTTGCCCCCAAGGTATAGCTGAATTTAGGACTGTAAATAAGCCAAGTCGAGCTAAGCTTTGGAGTATTCAAACTTGTTTGATAAGATAGCCAAGCCAAGCCAAGCTGAGTCTAAAATAAATCAAGCCTTTGAAATGATTATTCAAGCTTGACTTGGTTTATTCTTGTTGAGCTTGGTTGTTTAGATGTTATCAAGTTTTCAATTCAAGTTTGGCTTGAACTTGGTTAATTTAGATATTATCGAGCTCTTAATTCAAACTTTTTTGATGGTTTAAAACTTTTCCTTATTTGATTAATTATTGAACTTGATAATTCAAATTTATTTATTTATTTTAAAAGTTTTTTAAATTTATTTAGTATATTGATAAGAGTTTTATTAATGAACATGATTCACGAATATTATTTGCGAACATTGTTTACGAACATTGTTCACAAACATTCGGTTCATTTACAACCCTAGCTGAGTTGGTCACTACATGATAGATTTGTAGAAATATAATGGACAAGGTCGATTCTCGACGATGTTAAAATAAATACCCTACATATGGTTGTGGGGTGGCTATGAGATCGACCATGTGGAATGTCCGAGGTCAACGCATATATATATACACATTTCAGACAAGGGCGGATCTAGGCGAGGGCTAGAGGGGGTTGAAGCCCTCGTCAAGATTTGCCGGAGAAAGAGCTAAAGAGGAGTCCATGGCATGAGAAGTTTGGTGTATGGCGTGAAAAGTTCGGCGTCTGACGCCCACAGGACAAAAACGGAAGCAGCAGGAGGTTTTCATCTATGTTTTTTAATTTTTATATAAATAAAATTTAAAGGTCTCACTTTGCAGCCCAAGCCCAAATGCCCAATAGGTCATCTATATGTTTTTTTGCCCTTCGTCAGTTCGTTAATTGTGTTGTTCTCCCTCTTCGCGAATCGTGACTCCGCCTCAGCACTTCAGCAGTCAGTAGTCGGTGCTTCGTTCCATCGTCTGCCGTTCATGTTCTATCGTCCGCAGGTCCACCGCCCACCAGTCTGACGCCAGCCGGTCCATCGCCTACTCGTCCGCCGGTCCCCCGCCTGCTCGTCCGCGCACTGCAACAACGCCAACTACCCACTAGGTCTGCAGTCCGCCGCCTCCCTCTCTGGTTTTTTCTCTACTTTTATTTTGTTTTCTTGTGTTGATTCCGCTGATCAACTGTTTGTCGGTCTGCCACCGACCAGTCTGCCGCCGGCTGGTCTGCCGCCCATTAACTACCGCAGTCGCCAACCGCCCACTAGGTTCGCCGCCTCCCTATTTTTTTATACTTTTTTTTTGGTGTTGATTCCACTGTCTACCGGTCCACCACCCACCAGTCTGCCGCCGACTAGTCCTGGGTCCTTCGGTCCTCTGCCCGCCGACTGCAGCAGCCACCCACTAGGTCCGCCACCTCCCTCTGTTTTTTTCTCTAGTTTTGTTTTTTTTCTTGTGTTGATTCCGCTGTCTGCCAGTCCGCCGCCGACCAGTCTGCCGCCCGCTGGTCCGCCGCCCACCAGTCCGCTGCCCCGCCGACTGCAGCAGCAGCCCACTAGGTCCACTGCCTCCCTCTCTTGTTTTTTCTCTACTGTTCTTTTCTTGTGTTGATTCATTGATTGGATTGTGTGTGGCTTTATTCTCTTGATCTCTTCTATTTTAAATTGTTCTATTGACTACCAACTACCATTACCAAGTATGAAAATTAATATTATTTAGTGGTACAGTGCTATTCAAGGTAAATAGTAAACTCATTGTGTTGTTTTCTCACTTGTTTTGCAGAGTCATTGTCTTATTAGGAAGCCCCCAACCACTAGGCTACCACTGCTCAAGTCATTTACATAATTCAAGGTTAATTTTTTTTTTTACCATTTTTATTTCTTTTTTTACTTTTTTATTGGCTGGGCCACCACTGCTCAAGTCATTCACATAATTCAAGGTTAATTTTTTTTACCATTTTTATTTCTTTTTTCTTTTTACTTTTTTATTTCAATTTAAATTAGGGGGTTAGGGTTTAAATTAATTGTGTTTTGTGAATATTAATTTAATTACATGGTGTACATGACTTTATTTTTAATTATTTATTTATATAGATTATTGAGAGGTTTTTTAAACCTAAACATTTTCGTGAGGGTTCTTCCAATGATCATAATATTAATGAAGTTGTGGAAATTCAATCTCATGTGAAATTAGATTTAAATGATATTGGTAGTGATCCTGGATTACGAAAATCAATTGAAGAGTTTGATATTTCTATTCAAGATCAAGTCCAAAGAGAGTACTTAACTAGGGGCCCTGCCAACCAATTGAGCATATGCATCCAAAAAGATCTTTTGGTAATCAAGAAAGGAGTTTCCAAGATAGTTGCTATAAAATATATACATGGCTAGAATATAGCATATCAAAAGATGTGGCATTTTTCTTATGATGTTATCTTTTTAAACCATCAAATAAAAGAGGTCGATATAAAGAGGATGCCTTTGTAAAAACGGGATTCATTAATTGGAAAATGCTTTAGAAAGATTTAATTTGCATAATGGTGCCATAGATAGTTGTCACAATTATGCTAGAGTATAGTTTGAATCTTTTCAAGATCAAAGACATAGTGTTTCAAATATTTTACGAGCACATGGGCGAGATATAGAGGTTTTTTATCACACCCGTTTAACAACAATGTTGGATGTTATGCGATTTCTTTTGAAGCAAGGACTGTCTTTCCGTGGACATGATGAGTCAAGTAATTCTTTAAATAGAGTAAACTTTCTTGAATTGCTTCAATGATACAGTCAACAAAATGAGGAAGTTTCAAAGGTTGTTAATCAAAATACTCCCGGAAACAATCAAATGATTTCTCCAGCAATTCAAAAAGACCTTACGCATGCTTGTGCCTATGAGATCAGACTTTCTATAATCAAAGATACTAGAAACAATGTTTTCTCCTTAATGGTTGATGAATCTTGAGACATTTTAGTGAAGGAGTAAATGAGAGTTGTTTTGAGATATGTGAACAAAAGAGGACAGGTGATTGAATAATTCCTTGCAATTGTACATGTATCTGACACTAATGTTGGTGTTGCAAGGTTGCAAACATAGTCCCACATTGAAAACACATGGAAAAGATCATGGGTTTATAAGAGAAAG
>JBBMJZ010000027.1:370781-386598 GCA_037833815.1 Zingiber zerumbet
CAACTATTCTAAAATTTTTTATTATTTTTATTTTTTATTATTTCTTACTTTTTTTAATTATAATATCCTTTTTATTACCCAATTTATTCATATGTAGTATCTATTTTTTTTAATATTTAGAAAATAAACTTAATTCCCTAAATTTAGAGAAATATTATTTATGAAATTTAAATTTAGGGAATGAATATGATAGTTAATGAAAAAAAATTTTTACCTAAAATGTAAAATTTAATATATAATCTATATTTAAGAAAAAAAAGTTGATGTGGATGCTATAGTAGTAGTGAAAATTAAAACTTATTTTTTTCTCAAAATTTGATGGGATCATAAAAATACTTATTTAAAATTTTAATCATTAGAGATATTTTAATAAATTTTCATATTATTAATGTGACATATTGAGATTATAAAATAAAAATCATTTAAAGCCCTAAAATATTAGGATTACAACTATGGGAGATGTCCTTAGGGCATCTCTAATAGTTAGAGTTATAAATGAATTTTTTTCAAAATCGTAATATGTCATATCAATAATATAAAAATTTATTGATAGATCTTTAATTATAAAAGTTCTAAATAATTTTTTTTTTCTAAATTCATAGTATCAGTTGCATGACTTCATACATATTACATCAAATTTAAAAAAATATATATTTATATTTTCACTACCATCTTTAAACTATAAACTTTGAATCTTACTTTTACAATGATTCAAGATTTTTATTTAATTTTTTGTATTTTAAAAATCTCTAGTAAATTTTACACTGGAGATGCCCTTATGCATTTTCATCTTGGGGGAGGTAGTGCGTGCATTAATTAGTTCGTGGAGCAGAAACATATGCCATTTAATTGGGTCATTAACTTAGACATGCAGTGTAATTCGAAGCTTGCTGCCTTTACCTTCTACGCGTCCACCACACTGTGAGAGAGTGAGAGAGAGAGAGAGAGAGAGAGAGAGAGAGACATGGACGCGGACATGCACCTTCATGTCCGATTAATTGAGAAGCAGAGACTTAGAACAGAGCACGCAGTGTGCTCCTTCATGTATTCAGTGACAGAAGCAATCGCAACAAAAAAAGAAGAGATTGAATTGTGTTTCCATGTTTCATTTCCATATGTTCTTGCTTCACGCAATCTGCTAATAAATGTGGGTGTAGAGAGATAGAGAGAGAGAGAGAGAGAGACAGGGACTGAGAGAAAGACGAAGCTTGGCTTGGCTGCTGCTTGGCGTGGCTTTGAAGACATAAATACAGAAGCAAACAAGCATCAAATTGTAACTCCAATGCGACCCACCTTCCACCGATAAGACAAAAATCCTCCATCCCCCACATACGCCATTAATTCATTCCACTTCTTCATCGTCATCGTCGTCATCTTCCTTTCATCTACGACTACGAGGAGGAGGTTTTGGACTGCGGCCGGCCGGTGACATGAGTTGTAGTGCCGGAGGCAGCGTCGGCGGCGGCGGAGGAGGAGGAGGACGAGCGTTGGGGGGCGGTGGGCCGTGCGGGGCCTGCAAGTTTCTGAGGAGGAAGTGCGTGAGCGGGTGCATCTTCGCGCCTTACTTCGACTCGGAGCAGGGAGCGGCGCACTTCGCGGCGGTGCACAAGGTGTTCGGCGCCAGCAACGTCTCCAAGCTGCTCCTCCACGTCCCCGTCCACAAGCGCCTCGACGCCGTCATCACCGTCTGCTTCGAGGCCCATGCCCGCCTCCGCGACCCTGTCTACGGCTGCGTCGCCCGCATCTTCGCCCTCCAGCAGCAGGTGATGATCGAGCTCAAATTCCATGCCGCGTCTTTAAAACAGAGAAATTCTCTTCGACTTTAAATTTGGCTAGCTCTTTGGATTATATTAGGTGGGCAACCTACAAGCAGAGCTGGCTTACTTGCAAGCTCACTTGGCCGCAATGCCTTCGCCTTCCACTTCGTCCCCGCAGCTGGAGGCGCCCCCGTCTGCCTTCTCTGTGCTGGACCTGCAATCATCGCCGGGGATGGCCGACCTCTCTGCTCTGTTTGACGCTCAACCGGCCCAGCCTCCACCAGCGACAGCATTACACGGCGGCAAGCAGGAACTTTTCTGAGAGCATCAGCGGTGGAGGCAGCGACCTTCGGGCGTCGGCGGCTCGTTGATCGGAACCGGCCATCCGTCGGCCGACGACGCCTCCGGTTTCAAGAGTAGAACTCGTATGAGACACAATGTTGAAAATCTTCTAGGCTTTTTTAAGTTATCCAAATTAAATGGAATTAACAGATTTGCACAAAAAAAAACAAAAAGAAGTGTTTTTATATACGAGATTATTGAAAATCGTTTTATGAAAATTTTATGTTGGCAATCTGAAAGCATAGTTAAGAAATGGGGAAGAGTTATAACAAATTACATATACCGTCACAATAGAGTCACTAAATATATAATTCATGTGTTATAGAAGTAGGAAGTAAATAATAAGCCATGTTATCATTATAAATTATGAGATTTGAGGTCAAATTTTGATTAGTAGTTTGGTGTATATCATCCTCATGCGCTATTCAACAACCTAAAACTAGTAGCCATCTATTATTTATCTCTTCGATGTTGACTTGAGAAACTAGTAGTCATCTATTATTTATCTCTTCGATGTTGACTTGAGGATGGATTGATGGATTTGTTAAGATTAACGAATCACTTTTTATCATGGTCAAAAAGTAAATAATAATAATAATAATAATAATAATAATAATAATAGAGAACAATGATGCTGGTGAATCAATGGGATTCCAAGAGCTGAATGACGATTTGCCTCCCTTTAAACCTTCATGTGCTACTTGGTGAAGATATCTCATTCTCATTTCGACTAATAATGAGTGAAGCTAAATAAGTTCTACACATGTTTATGCTTAATCTACATTAAAAAAAATATATTCAATGTTAGTGCTGGTTCGTCACTGTATTGAGAAATTACAATTTTGTTTCATGTTACTAGTATCATTAAATACATTATTGAGGTCAGACTGACACAAATATTCTTGTACATTATTGAGGTCAAACTGACAAATATTCTTGTCTGATACTAATTAAACTTTACATCTATCAGTAGATTCATCTGCCTTAATTTTGATTTTGTAATACTCATTTTCTTCCCATAGTTGTTTTTACATGGAAGTAAAATTATTGTTATGTGATTTTATAGTCACAGATTTGAATCGTGAAGACAAACTCTTGCAAGACAGAATAAAACTACCTACAATGCTATAGTCATAACTCTTTTTAATTGCTAAACAGATTAGTGTTTATATTTGATTAGGAAGAAACAATCTAAAGAGATGCCAATTCAAAGTGTTCAATTGATTGGAGCGGGCCAGTCAGTTGACTTAATTTGAGTAGATTGAGTCTACTTAATCCAAGCAAGGTAATTGGTCGAACCAAATGTAAATTAGTGTGGAATCTGCATCAATAATCCAAATGTAAGTTAGTGTGGAATCTTAATGGCATATACATAATTGTCTCACTTAGAGATTAGCATTCATAGTTTTTTTAATGCCATGTATAAAACGACTATAAGATCCAACTACGCATTTCAGCAAACTAATTTGAGGATGATAATACAATATTCGAAATACATAAATACAATCAGTGACGAGGAAATTAAACTCAAGGAACACAGATCCGTATGCAATCATAATTCCATAATAAAACAAAATTTACTGCCGCATCCTAAAAAAACAGTCAGCCTGCGGATTGCTTGGTAATCCAAAAGCTAAAATTATCATATTTTCAGTTTACCAGAGCAATGGTGATGTCTAAATAATTTCAAGTGCATGATCATGTATGGCATCTTAATTAATGATGCTGCTCTCAGCACTTGCGTTACCATTAATTACTCTTCACCTTCCCCGCCGATGTTGAAGCAAGGCAGGAGAGAGTCCTATGACCCACAAAGATGAGGAAAACTCCAATAAGGCCAAGGACCTTCAGAGTTGTGAAGAGATCCAACTGTTGCAGAAAGACAGCTAACAATTAGAGATTGACAGATGCAGATCATAATAAAACTGAAACGGGGAAAAAATTAGCGCACCTTCAACCAGAAAAGGACGTAGAGCAGTAGAATAGCAGCAATGCCAGCATGAAAGAGTAGGGAGAACAAGGCATGGACAGATGAGGAAGGGAAGCTCTTCAAATTTACTCCCAAAGTTAGCAACTGCACAGACACCAAAATAGACATTGACAACTGATAATCATAGGAATGATAAATAACAAGTGAATAACAGCAACAGCTAAAACATCCAATTCAGATGCGTCTACAAGCAAAGCAATGTGTAAAGAGAAACAAAACAATGGCTTATGAAGGTTGCTTTAGTTTGAGCATCAAAATGAAATCCATAAGTAGCACTCTTTCCTGAACAAACAAAAATCTTATAGCCATAACATTACAGCTTCCATATTTCAAGGAAAATTGAATCATCTTATCAGAAATGAAAGCGGTTGATAAACCAAAATGTCTACTTAGCATCTTTTGCAATGGAAATGCCTAAAAGTAGTATTTGTGAAATAATATTGTCAAATAAGACACAGCTCACCCCTATCACAAACCCTCCAAGTGGTACAAGGGTAAAAGCCAGAAATGCAAGAGAAAGCTCCTTTGGTGGTCTCTTTTCCGGGGCCCGGAATATGTGTGATATCTCCTGCTTTGGCCCAAATCTTGCGAATGGGTCGACAGATAGTGATGGAGGATGTGATGCCTTCTCTGGTGGTTCTGGCAAGTCCAAATCAATGTATCCGAGGACATGGAGGAATGAATTCTCCTGCATAACAACAAAAAAGATTTACACAACCTAAATCAAGAAAGTAATCACTCAGAGTATTAGAAATATTGTACCATAGCTGCATCTCCAACGGCAACTTCAATGTCATATCTACCTGAGAGGTAATAAAATTTTTCGACGAGTGCAAGAAAATCCTGCAAGAATTGTGGTTATAAGAAGCTTTCCAATAACGATGTACCATCTAATTGCTTCCAGTTTCATTGTTCTATTAAGACAATGATTTCAAACAGCATATAAAGATCAAGTACTTTGTTTTATTCAGCCAACAATAAACAAACGTGCAATTTATAATCCAAAGTTCACACCCTTTAATCAGTATACACTAAAATCAACAACCAATTAATTCAGAAAGATGCATAATGTAAACTATCAGCAACTTGAAAAAATGGCATGCCATATTAAAGAAATTAAGAGTCAATAGTGTTCAAGCTGTATCAAGAAGAAACAAACTGACTAGTATTATCTTATACTGTCGGGAAGAACTCTCCAATGCAAAGATATGCTCTACTTTGCTTTCATGCCTCAGCTTTAAAAACACCTGTTACCAAATATTTCCAATCAGACTAAAACACAATAAATAAAGCTCTTATTATATATAAAAAATGTATATTTCAATTTTGCATTTGGATATCATCTAAAGGAGTCATAAACCAACTTAGAATTTAATAGAGTTATGAGCAGTTTAGCCACATATTATTATTATTAGTATTACTATTGTCATTATATACATAACAACAAAATTATTCTCTTATGAATACATAATATTTCCTTGTCAACTGACCTGATGTGGCTTAATGGTGTTTCCAAGAGGCGTGAAAAGTTGGAAACTTAGGTGCAACTTCTGAAGATGATTTGCCACTAATGAAATTTTGTCATCCTTGAAGAAATCCAATCTGAAGGAAAGAGAGATAGAGTATGTGTTCTATTCAGTAGAAAAAAAAAATGAATTGTCTATAGTGCATATCAAAATGCACATCCAGGAGTAAACTCAGAGAAAGTTCAAACATAAAATAATACAAATGTTCCTGCACGATTCTAACTCATCTTATAAAATTATTGTTAACATGGAAAATCAGCTAAATAAAATAAAAAAGAAAAGAAATAATAACCCAAAGTTGAAAATTGTCGTTAACAAATGAATTAATTACACATTTGAACCACAGGTCAACCAGAGTGCCAAAGACAAAAGCATATTTAAACATATATTTGTGATATGAAGGTGTTACTTTAACATGCTTGCAGAAGACTCGCTATCAGTATCGTAAATTCCAATTTGAGACTTGTCTACTTTGACCAATCCTGTTAGAAAAATCAACGAGTGATCATGCCCTCCAGTGGCAAAGGTATTCAAATTCTCTGGGTCATGAAGCGAAATCTGCAACCAGCACAATCAAAAAATCTAATTGGTACATGATAAAAAGAAACTTCATACCTAGCAAAAACTAATATGAGGTTACCTCAAATTCTAGTGTATACTTTCCGATGTCAATTTTCAGAGGTAGGATGTCCAAGTAATGAACGTTCTTTTCTGTGTCAAATTGTAATTCCTACAGTTTCAAGATAAAGATATTGTATGAATTTAGCTAAAATTTTCAGTTTAGCACACCATTATGAATGGATATATCAGGCCTCGTATAATAATTTTAAAAAAAAACAAAGAAAAATATGTAACCTGGTTTTCAAGTATAGGGTTGTTCTTCACATCAGAACTGGAAGCTCGTACAAGATTCACTGTCAGTGGAGGTGCAGGTGAACCAAAAACTGTAGTCACCTCAACCTGAGATAAGCACAAATGATATAGTGCTTAGCTTAAGAGTATGGACGAGAGCATAAGTTTATGTTTGGGTAATTTAAATGCATTAGGCATTCCAATCATGAATAATAAATCATAAAACCCGAGATTGCTACAATACAATCTAGCACATGTGCAACACTATTTGGATTGCCAAAGACAAAATGAATGACTAATAGTCATGATACCTTCAAAAAATATTAGTGAAACTTACAACATACTTTTTGAGATACCATGAAGCTTATGAAGCAACATATATGACAAAACTAAACGCAAAGCAAAAATAGACAATTTAGACAAGTATGACTTACCATTCCTTGAAATTAAAAACAAACAGTATAGAAGGCCAGACAGAGAGGGGATCTAACTAAACTTAAGACAATTCTAGGGAGGTTCAGAAAAAGGGAATAATTATAACATCTTTAAATACCACATCACAGAAATAAATAAAATAAATAAATTGCAAAAATAATTTCGTGCAACAGAATCAATCACCTTAAGCTGATCTTTCGAAGTTAAAGACAATACTGTGGATGGAAGTGAAAGAATAAGAGGAATAGAGATCCTGTAGCACCAAAATAGTGTCCAATTAATCACTAAAGACACAAAGAACTACTTCCTTGTATACACAGAATATAAAAAATGTAATCTACCTGAATATGCATCGCTACAACAGATGAAAGACAGAAAAAAAATCAGATATTACTTTTGTTTGCTAAAAATTTTTATTTCAGGACAGAATAAACAGATAAACTAAACTTATAACTCAGCAACAAAGGAACACAATCCCATCAAGATCAAGTGAAAATATCCAAGGCAACACCAAACAATTAAAGCCTTCAGCGTTGATATTGGTGTGATGAGTAATAAAACGTAGAACATCTTCTTGAACAACAAATCCTTATGTACCAAGAATCTTCGTGTTCTAGACCTTTATGAAACTATTAATTTACAATATATTTAAGTTTTTAAGACATGATTGAGTTTGTATCCATGTTACAAATATAAAATGGTGTAAAATCAGGTGCTGGCAGCAGTTATGCATCTCTAATAGGATGCCAAAGCCTTCATGTTTTATAGAAGAAAAACATATTTCTAGCACCAAATGAACATGCATCTATTGATGACATTAACAGACTAGTTTAGGAAGCTGGTTGTTCACCTTCCATCATAAGACTCAAGCTAAATTATACTAAGTTTGTTAGAAGCAATAAAACTAAATTCAAGAATACAGCAAGTCAGCAACAACCAAGTCTTATCTCACTAAGTCGGGTCTGCTATATGGATCCTTCTACACCATTGAACTCTACCCCCTACTATATCATCATCTATATTTAAATAAATTTTATCTTGTTTTATTATTATTAACCAAGACTTTTTTTTTTATCTTCTTCTTCCTCGTTTGATGTGCATATTTGTCATAGTTTCACATCACCAAACTAGAGCATTTAATAGTTGTCTAAATACATGTTTGTACCATCTTAAACGTGTCTCGGAGTTTTCCCTCAATAGATACACCCCAACTTTCAATTTAATTATCTCATTTCTTATCTTGTGCATCCTTGTATGTTCACACATCCACCTTAGCATCTTCATCTCTTCAACTTTCATTTTCTGCTGTGTTCAAGTCATAACTCAACATTCAACTCCATATAACATAGGAACTAACCACCATTTTGTAAAACTACCTTTTAAGTTTTAGGGTTACTTTACGATCACATAAAAAACCCCACTCTCTCCTCCATTTCAACCAGACTGCTTGTCTCTCTCAATCCGTCCATCCTTTTGCAAAAATGAACTTAAATGCTTAAAGATCTCATTTTCAAACAACTCGTCATCTCCTATCTAAACAATTATCTCATTACGTCTAATATTGCTAAACTTAAATTCCATATATTCTATCTTTATTCTACTAAGCCTAAAACTTTTCGCTTCCCATGTTTTCCGTCAAGATTTGAGTTTAGCATTTACTCCTTCAAGTATAAATAAAATAAAATCAAAATTTAGACAACGATTTGATTTATTATAGGATCAATTTATTTTAACAATATATATTTTTATTTGCATCATTTTCCTCCACCTAGATAAACTCGACCATTGACAAATTGCTGCCACCATCATTGGGCATGCCTCCAAAGAAGAGGGAAATGTTGGAAGTTATAGGAATCATAAATATTTTTTACATCGATTGTGCCCTAGAAGTCTAATACTAGTAGTGATGAAGATAACTGTTGAAATTTAGATTGAACGAGTACCCGTTATGGCAAAGTCGATACAACAAAAATGATTAAGTTAACAATTCCTCTGCTAAAAATTGGACAATGCTCAAGTCCATTGGCCAATTAAATATATAAGCATTTAAATTAATATCTTGCAGTTTGGATTAGTGGAGGCAACAAGAAGATTCTTGAGGGAGTATTGAAGGAGATGTTTAGGTGTAAGTACATAAAAAATAGTTCCCTCTGTTGTACTCTTTTAGCCTCTGGCAAAGCAGCATGTACTTTTATAATAACCATTACTCAATGCAATATTCCTCCTAATATTGACATGTGTCTCCTGTATACACTTAGAAAACTCACAATTTGGTAGAAAAAAGTAGACAAAGAAACCAAATCAAGACGATAACAAGCTTGAGATCACTAAGTGCCCATAAATAAATGCATATCAAGATTCGTATTAATATAATCATTATAAGAAAATTTCTCAATCATTAGAAAGATTCCTGAGTTCCTGATTCTTCATCTTATCATTTAGTATAAGTTGTTCTTCTGGATTCATTAGGCAATGTGAAGGATTCAACAATTACTTCATTTTCCTTTCAAAAAAAATGAAATGAAAAAAATACAAAAAAAAAAAATAACCATCATTTTTGGATCCTTCGTATAATAAAATTTAGTTTTTACAGAGAGGATACTAGATCTTTCCCAAAAACAAGAAAAAAATTATTATCAAATATATTGAGCAACGAACTATTTTCAAGTGAAAATGGGAACTTGGAAAGAGTTACACAGAGCAAACACGCCTTAATAATCACCTAATGGCATAATTCAAACAACAATCTATAATTATTAACTCTTAACATTTTCAATTCTTAATGGTATTAAAGTAGAATCATTCCTTTCAGATATGATAACATTTTCTATCAAGTATAGTACCATCCGAAACATAGTCATAAAAATAACATTGGCATTATAAAAAGGGCACAATATTGGATTGCTTGGGTACAACAGAACATTTGCCTATAAAATGGGAAATCTGTAATAGTTTAAGTTATCAATTTATATTCCAAGTTACTACAACAGTTATATAAGGGCAGGCCTTTAATTAGCCTATTATAATACCTGTTGTTTTCAATGTGTGATAGTGAATCTATCTGATTGAATAAGTCTTTGGTGCTACCAGGAACTCCAACACTAAGAAGAAACTTTGCTATACCCACCAGTTTGTCACCAGGAATCTGCATGGAAATTCAGCTTTGAAGATAATACACAGATGTCTATATCACTCAGCTAATGCGGAACTATAGCTTCTGGAGTTTATTAACCATACATTTAGCTTCTCAGAAACAACTGCTGCAAAAGCAGTAGCACCACGCACAACTGAGGCTGTTGTTGCAAGAGGACCCTTGTATTCACTACCATCGATGTGCTTTTCATCAAAGTATAAAGTTCCATCATCTGTATCATGTCCAGTTCGAATCTCATAGACAGCACACCAAATAATACACAGGTAGTAAAATACATTACACATGATGGAAAAGTAGTGGACAGAATTTCAGAACAGATCGATCAGTTAACATTTGTTCAGAATTAACAAAAATAATACATGGGGCTTTCTCAACATTAACAAAAATAATAAAAGGCTACATTAAAAATCCCAAATATACCACTGAAAAAATGTCTTGTTAAAAAAATTGTTGTAGAGAATCAAATGCAACAACTGAAACATTGATCAAGAGGTAAGATTGGAAGGTTTTTCTAGGGCTTTGCTTGGATTTTTCCAACATGAGGGACCTTAATTTGTTATCACATTAATCCAATACAATAACTAGCACATAGATTCTTCTCAAGAAAAATAATACAACCAAAAGATGATAGAAACATATATTAATCGAACGAAATTAATAGACCAAACAATGCTAATCTTGCATGACAATGCATTGATGACCATCTAGCATTATTGGCTCATACAGAAATTCAATATGGAAACAGTCCTGTTAAGTCCCCCCTATTTCGAACACAAAAAAGACATGAGGCAGCACAGCAGGCATGTAAAATTCATAATTTATAGTGCTTTCAGTGATCACTTTGCCCATAAGATGTATATAAAAAGAATGTAGTGAGATTCCTTGGATGCAATCCAGGGATCAAAATATCGATTTAGATATTATACCTCCTATTTGGAAATCCCTTATTTAAAGCACAATTGAGTCGGCTAAAAATAAGCGGAATCCATTCTTTAATTAGAATTTTTTAATTGGCCAGAAGAGATTCAATTCTATAAAGTCTAAAGATCGACGAAGGTTAGAAACTTTGTTCATGATAGCTAGGACCTCGGCTTTATTTCTGATTTTCTACCCCATATTATCGCATCAAAATCATTGGTCACAAACAACATATTCATAAAGGAAATCCTTATCGAACTTTGATGCTCTCTATTCAACCCACATTGTAGGCTTAAAATTGAATCTAATTTGTGAGTAAAAAAAAATCCCCTAAAATTCACTCATTATAGTTCATCATTTGACTTACAAATACATGAGTTTGTGCTACCCATGCCAACATAGGTTTGTTGATATCAACTAAGGTAGGGCTTGTCTTACTCAATATCGTCCATATTTAGCCAAGGTAGGACAATTCTTTCCCTATGACTTAGGCTTAAATTTTCATTTGTCAATCACAGGAAGAAGATGAAATGCTATCAAAAGAGGAGAGGGAAATAGGAAAGTACCAATCAGAGCACTAACAACAATAAGGAGAATTGGCATCAAAGTTGAAGAACCGAGATGAATACATATATTGCACTTACGTCTTTCCTAGTTCTAGTCATGCAACACAAATCAAGGTTACAATGTGGTTAATTGAGATATATTATGAACATGTAAATAAAAACTAATTTCAATATTAGATGTCATTGATCAATTTTGATGGATAAATGTTATCAATTTAGCTCAGAAGCATCAAAACGTCAAGAATTCACCTTTTATTTCCCAGAGTAATATTGGTCAACAAGAGGTGAGATTCTTTAGCAGTCAAATCATTAAAAGAACCGAGGCAAAAAAGAAAATTGCAAACAAAAATAAGTGACTGTGTTGCACTACGCAGAAGAATTAACTTAGAAGGTGCCTGGGAATTCACATAGTTCCCCTTGATAGGTAGCATAGTTTATAACGCATCGAACCACTCTCTAGAACAATTTGTTGAATGTTTCTTTGACATTATATTACAACAAGGATACCAAGGTTCATATATGATCCAAAAAGAAACTTAGCAAAGAACATTTATAATTTGAAGATAACTGGATATTACAGGTATATAGGAAAAACAAACTGGGAAGAAATTATATAGGAGCAATTTGATAAAAAAAAAATAGAAACAACTAGTATATATACCATAGCTCTTGATGCTATCAAATAGCTTGACAATATCATGTTTTATAGTTCCAATCTGCCAAAAACAGTCAAAAAAATTCAGATAATGCTTGGATAAAGGATCAAATAATTTTGTTAATTAACATCAGTTGAGAAAAATATGAAATATAAGATTCAAGAAAATAATAAAGGGGTCTGGGACTTCAAATTTCTTCTGTGAAGATGCATCAAATTCCAAATTTACTGCTGACTCTGAATCGTGTAATAATTGGAACAAATCCAAACAAAAAATAGAATGTTAGTGGATCAGGCATGGACTAGGTTTGGTATGCTGTTGTAGAACTTAGTATCAGTAAAAATGAGTGGAAGAGGCTACTATTTTCGCTGAAGGGTCATGTTACTTCAAACAAAAATTGCTCATACAAGGGTTGGGTTGATGGTATAAATTTCTTAAAGAAGTATTTGGTTTCTTCCTTCTTCTACCGTCACTCAAGTCTTCACATCTGCATCTTTCTACTATTGCCTCCCAAAAGGAGAAACAAAAAGTAAAGAAACATAAATCATAGAATTGTATAAGTGTATACCTGCTGACTGAATTTAATAATATGAAGAAATTGAAACAAACTTGATGAGTCCATATCAAACATGGTATCAATTTTCAAACAGTTACCATTCCATATCCACCATTACTATGGACCTTTAGTTCACTCTAGAACACAGAAATCCAACATTAACGATACTGTAAAAGATATTCTAAATAAGGATTTCACCTACCACATTCAACATTCCCTTCAGCCAAGTTCATAAAGGAGAAGGCTGCACTACTTAAACTGATATTTAATTCCTGTTGAAAATATCATGTGACTCTGCACATCATGGATTTACAGTGCATTGTGACCCTTATCCCAGTAATAAATTTTCAAAATGGCACATTAAAAGAATGGATTAACAGGTTAGATTTATATCTTGTTATCACAAGCTTCATTTCGTTCACCACTATCATTTCATTTTCTTATTAAAATGGTAGGAGTTCTAACTTCTAAGAAAAAGGTTAAGAGACGGATGGGTTCAAGCTCACTGATCCATGTTCGGGTACCAGAGGGAGGCGGCCACTAGTTGGGGACAGTTCAAATGCATTCGATTGGATTGGATGAGTTTCCTTGGAAGAAGTGGGTCATTGACATTGCCTAGATTTCCAATTTGACCCCTATAAACAATCTTAGCAGCATAACCAGATAAGTTTCATCAGCTTCATAATTAAGAGATACAGGAATATTTGGCATACAAGAACTCAATTAACTAAAAACTATTGGTAGAAATAAATGAGAAATGACTTCTAGGTCCAGCAGACTTAGATATGCCGGAAAAATTAGAATCGTGATAACTATCGAAAATTTAGTTTATAAATATTGTATATAATGGAATCACCTTAGATTGAACCAACTCTATATCAGCCAACGAAACAACTCCAGCAAGTGCCTCAAGTGCTATACCTACAACAATATCAGATGGAACAAGAATGAATAATTAGCTAAATTTATACTTTAAATAACATAGAAACCTTCAAAAATATTGTCTGATTCAAGGTACGAAAAGATGAGACATCAACCAAAAGAAAAGAGAATACCAGCAGCACAAGTACTTGATTCAGCATTGTTGCTATCATACTGCCATCTTCCATCATTTTGGCTAAGTGCCTGCTAACATTAGTAGTCATTCACAAAGATAACAGATAAAAATAGAAAATTATCAAAGTGTGTGTAAAAAGAAATTATATCACCTTTATTGAATAGAAAACCCCTTCAGCATCAGGTAGGACAACACTAACTCCTTGCGCCTGCATAAGAGTTTGGCCTTAGAACCAAAAATATCACTGGATCCAGATAGTAAAAAGGAAACTGACAAAGAACTAAATAATAGAATATCAAGTTATAAATTAGTAGCACTATCACAAAACTGAAGTAAATGAAATATAAATACCAAGGTAAAGAAGAGATGGTAATCTAATTGCCATAGGGTCATACCTTGACATGAAGCAAACCAAGGATGGAGTAATAGAAGTTCATCAATTTGTCTGTGCTTTTTATCAAATCTTGAAATTTTTCTGCAACATCCTAAAAGGGAAAGAAGCATAAAAAAAAAAAAATTAAGGGGCCCTCATAAAGTTACTTTGTACTTTCAAAATCACAATGAACATAAGCAACTAGGTACCTTAAAAGTCTGAGAACCAATCTGGCATTCTAAGATACTGTTCACTCTTATTGCATCAAACAAGTCCTTAGGACTTGAAGATGGTGATGTAAGGTTGTCTATAATAACTGGACATGTAGCAGGGCCAATGTCAGAAAATTTTCCAACTCCAAGAATCTGAAACGTCCTTAACGCTTCATAAGTCTCCTCTAGGCTGCAAGTCAAAATGCATGTTAGATATATTCTATTGCTGACTAAGAGAATTAAGAAAAACCACATAAAATTTTTGAGGCATTCCATCAAACAGCCTTGTCTAAAACTAAAAAAAGATAATGATTTTGAAATTAGCCAAAATGCTAATATATGTTTATAAAAGGAATGAAAGAATTTAAAAAGAAACAAAAAGGATCTGCAAGAAACAACCAAGCCAAATGGACTAAGCAATGAGTTGAATTAGGGATGTTGACACCCAATCTTATGGGTCAGTCACTGGGTATGCAGGCATATGGCCTATAAGATAAAAAGCATAAAGTGTAGAAGAAGGTATCTTTCTGAAAATTTAGCACAATGTTGTCAAAGGCGCGCCTGAGGGGCGCCTAGGTGCCTTAGGCGCTAGGTGCAGCTTCAGCACCCAACCAGGCGACGTGCATGGCTGGGCGAGCACCTGCAGCACATCTAAACCAACTTTTTCCAGGCGACGGGAGGTCTGGGCGAAGCACCTCCTTGCAGCAGTCTGTGCGCATCGCATAAGCAGGCTTCTCTTCGTTTTTTTAATGACCCAAAGCCCAATTAAATAAGCCCATAACTAATTTCAGCCCATAAGTAATATTTTTTTTAAAAAAAAACCTAGTTTTGCATGGCGATACGTATTCTCAATTCTGTATTATCAATTCTGCCGATTGAAGCTTCTTCACCCTGTTCTTGTCTGCTGATTGAAGATTGAAGCTTCCTAGACCTGTTATTGCCTGTCAATTGAAGGTTCCTCGACCAGGTTACATGTTATTGTCTGCCTATTTTGTGTTCTGTTTTCTTTGATCATGTCTGCGCATATAGCCATAAACCAATTTTGTGTGTTCTTGTCTGCCGATTGAAGGTTCCTGGACCAAGTTGTGTGTTCTTGTCTATGTTCTGTTTTCTTTGATCTTGTTTGTGCATAAAGCCATAAACCAATTTTGTGTGTTGTTGTCTGCCGATTGTAGGTTCTTGGACCTGTTCTTGTCTGCAGATATCTAATTATGGCTTCTCATCATCAATCAGAAAACACACAACCAGATGGTGATAATAAGAGAGACCCCAGTTGGAAGCATTGTTATTTGAAAAACCCAAATGATTCTAATCGTGTGACGTGTAGGTATTGTGGCTTCACATCCAATGGAGGAATTTTTCGAGCCAAACAACATATTGGTGGAAATTCAAAAAATGTTAGAAAATGCAAAGAATGTCCACA
>JBBMJZ010000027.1:400852-416029 GCA_037833815.1 Zingiber zerumbet
AGACAAGTGAGAAATGATGAATGAGCGTACCTGCAAAGGGACAAAACATCCCTTTTTATACCGTTGCGAGCATTTCTGGCGTCTGGCGAGTGTCAGGGAATGTCAGGTGTCAGGCTTTGTCTGACGATGATTGACACGTGGTCGTCCCTTATAGGCCAGCAGAGGAATCAGAGAGCCAGGAGCCCCCCGACCGTTAGCATATTCCCTGACACGTCATGATTGTTTTCTAACAAGCGGTTACAATTCCTTGGACTGGTTGTCGTCTAGCGCTGCATATCCCGACCTGGAAGCCTTGCCTTGCCTTACCTTAACCTGAATCTAACCCGTGCTGCCTTTTCCCGACCTGTGAGTCTTGCCTTGTCTTGCCTTAACCTGAATCTAACCTGTGCTATCTTTTCCCGACCTGTGAGCCTTGCCTTGTCTTGCCTTAACCTGAATCCAAACTGTGCTGCCTTTTCCCGACCCGTGCGCTTTGCCTTAGATATCCTGACCTTCGCTCGTGGGCCTGTAGAACCTGAGCTATACTCGTACAGCTCTGACGTTCCCGACCTGTATTTCCTGCCTTATATATCCTGGCCCTTGGGCAAAGGCCTGTAGATCTGGAGTTGTGTCCGTACAGCTTTGTCGTTCCCGACTTGTATTTCCTACCTTATATATCCTGGCCCTTGGGTAGAGACCTGTAGATCTGGAGCTGTGTCCGTACAGCTTTGTCGTTCCCAACTTATTCCTTCTAACCTGTTATCCTGGCCTTCGATCGCAGGCCTGTAGATTCTGAGCCGTATCCGCTCAGCTATGACGTTCCCGACCTGTTACTCCTTACCTGTTATCCTGGCCTTCGAGCGCGGGCCTGTAGAGCCTGAGTCGTATTCGCTCAGCCCAGTGTATCCCGACCTGTTCCCGTCCTGTGTGGCTTATCTGGTCCCATTAGGACCTGAGCCCACACGGCCTTGTCCTATAGTTGGGCCTTATAAGGTTTGGACCGCCACGTGGCAGTGACTTCTGACTGTCATGCCCCCTTGACTTCTGACTGCCACGTTCCCCTGACTTCTGACTGCCACGTTTCCCTGACTTCTGACTGTCACGTCACCTTGACTTCTGACTGATCAACCCACACCTACTCCCTGGGCCACCAACATGCACCATATCAATATATATATATATATAATAGTCCACTCGGTTGTACTAAAACCAAAGAAAAACACAGCAAAAAATGATAGAAACCCTCTACAAACCCAAAAAAAAAAAAAAATCAATTAACTCATGCTAAATCGATTAACTCAATTGATTCATCAACCTTCTGTTTGCTAGCGGAAACCTCCCCAATCGATTCTAGCACCTACTGTGCTTCGCGAAAACAACTCTCAATCGATTACCCTAATTAATTTGTCCATGCTGAATCAATTAGCATAATTGATTCAGCCCTTTCTACTTTTCATGAATCAACTTCTCAATCGATTAGACAACCAACCTAATCGATTGGAGCATGTTCCAATCGATTAGGTACACTGCCTGATCGATTGGACTTAGACAAATCAATTGAGCTAATCGATTGTCTAAGAACTCTGAATTCAAATTTAGGATTCCTTTACTCAATCCTAAAGTCATATGTGACTTATTGGAATTTTCTATTACCTAATATTCAATCACTCTTAATTTATCCAGACTTCTTTGCTAAATATCCGATACGATTAACTTGCCAGGGTTTTTTTATTAAGCCATAAGTAATTAATTATATTTAGTGCTTAATCGTTTAGCTGCAAAATAAAACAAAAGGTTGCGTCCACAACAAAACACATGCGGCTTCTTGCATGACGTGACCACTCACCTTCTTATTATTCCCCTCCAAGTGGCATGGCACATGGTCCCGGCGGTTGCCAATGATTTACTATATATTTTTTATAAAAAAATCAAAAATATTTTCCAAAGTTCATATTTTAAAAAAATATCTCGAAATATTCTAATACCGACAAATTTGTATTCATAACTGCTAATTAATAAAGAAGATATTAAAAAATCCACGATATTTCATCGTTGATCTCTACCCGTTAATTAATCGGGCCATCATATTTATTAGTGTTACTTCTTTCATTATCATCCATAAATCAAACAATATATAATATGCTTAATTAAAGAAAGCCTGCTTAAATGGTCTGATACCATTTAACTGTTTTTCGTGTCCAGTTTTGTTGATACAATTAATCTTGGAGGCGATTGCTTTTCTTGGGTGGTTGTACAGTTGTTTCTCCACCCCGTACTCTGCAAGAAGTTGCATGAGTCAATTTTTTCAATTTGTATGAGATATAAATTACACATAGAGTATGAGGTGAGAAAGCAACTATACAGCCACTGGATTTAGGACCTAAACCTTGATTAATTAAGAGTATCATATATTGTTTGATTTAGGAAAAACCTGCTTAAATGGTTTGAGACCATTTAACCGAGCTTTCCATGGGTGGTTGTATAGTTGCTTTCTCTACCTCATACTCATCTATGTGAATTTTTCGCCTGGTACTATGTCATGTCATGCAAGAAGCCACATATGGGTCTCTTTTGTTTGGATTTGTATGAGGTACAAATATTACATAGAGTATGAGGTGGGGAAAGCAATTATACAACCATCCAAGGAAAGCCCCATTAGAGTAAATTAATGCCCTCATGATTTATCCCGTTTCAGAGAGAGTGGGGCCGTCTTGGAGGGGGCATTAAGATAACGATTTCACATTTTACTCCAAAAGGAAAGCTCGATGATCCAATCTGAAATCGATAAAATTGAGTTGCCTGTGAGCTAACTAGAAATTAAATGGACTCGAAGAAGAATACTTTGAGAAGATGAGACCTGCAAGAAGCACTAGAGGGAGAGGAAGAAAGAGCATTAGCAAATAGATCAAGGGTCTCTCTCCCAACCACTCCAATGTTCTAGTTAGTTAGGTAGAAGAAACCTGTAAGAAGAGCAGTACAGCGAGTAAGTTTTTCACAATGAGGAAATGTACCTATACCTATAGGGGCGAGACTTTCATATCACTTTACAATCTCCGTATTAAGTAAATATCATGTTAAATGTCACATCAAAGTAAGAAAAATATCTCATCTATGTATTAGCCGAGGGGTGTTGGGCCCCAGGAGTGGGGAGTCTTTTTTTGGGAGTTGAGAGTTTTAAGGAAGCAAAACCTAGTAACTCAGAGAATCTGATCAGGAATCTTAAGAAAGAAGAGCCCAATGATTCGGGGAATCCGATCAAGAGTTTTAAGAGAGCAAATCTCAGTGACTCGAGGAATCTAGTTGGAAGTCTTAAGAGAGCAGAGCACAGTAACTTGGGGAATACAGTCAGAGTCTTAAGGGAGCAGAGCCTAATGACTCGGGAAATCTGGTCGGGAGTCTTAAGGGAACAGAGCCCAGTGACTTGGGTAATCCGATCGAGAGTCTTAAGGGAGCAAATCCCAATGACTCAGGGAATATGGTCAAGTTTTTAGATGGCCCAATTAGTGGCCCACTCCCATTGACCCTCACGAACTTTACCTCTACATTATCTTGTTGGGAGATTGTTGATGCAATCGTCCTTGGTTAAAGTTAACCAGTTAACTAAGCTTGTGGATTCAGGTTTAAGTTTTAATATTTAAACAATATGTTTTGGACAATATGTGAGAAGCAGTCAAGTAGGTCAAGGTTGGTCGGATACTTGACAGTGTGTAAGAGAGAAGTCAAGTAGGTTCTGGAGGACTGGATACTTAACTAAAAAAGTCCTAACTGGAAGTTAGGAAAAGCAAAGTTTTAACTTGAGGGTTAGACAAAGCAAAAGTCAAAGTGGGTCAAGGAGGGTCTCATGTTGGCAAAGGGAAGTCCTAACTATGGTTAGGCAAAGCAAAATCCAAGTTTGTCAAGGAGGACCACAAGTTGGCAAGGGAAAGTCCTAACTGAGATTAGGCAAGAGGAATATCCAAGTGGGTCAAAGAGTGTCGTATTAGGTGATCAGAAGTCCAACGAAAAGTTGGCAAAGAAAAAGTCCAAGTGGGTCAAAGAATAACCGGATTCTTCGTGGTCGTAAGTCCAACAAGAAGTTGGTATGAAACGAAGAAGTTCCGACGTAGCAAACTTCCTTGACTTGGATATCGGAATGAGATAATCTCGGATGTGAAATGAAGCCCGTTTAGAGCTTTACATATTTTACTACTCACTAATTGATTAGGTAATTGATTAGGGGGTCAATCAATTTGGTAATCGATTGGTTGATGAAGTATAATACATAAAGTGGCTTGATCGATTGGGTAATCGATTAAGATCTTCCTCAATCGATTAGCTAATCAATTGGGAGAGTTTGTGATGAACAGTATGCTTCTAAATCGATTAAGTAATCGATTGAAGTTGTCAATCGATCAAGTGATCGATTAAGAGCATTTTTTACGACGAACAGTAAGTTTCCCAATCGATTAGGTAATCGACTGAGAAGAGAAACTCGCAACAAATAGTGGGCTTCATAGTTGATCAGGTGATATGATCGATTGAAGCCATATAATCGATTGACTAATCGATTGAGAGAAGAAGAAAAGAGTCGTTGCGAGGCTTGGACAACTAGATTTGCTTGGATCTAACGTGGTAATCGATTGGGGGTAAGGTTAACCGATTGGAAGCCATAATCCATGGATAAAAAGGCATTCACAAGGATTCAAATGAACCTTCTTCTTCACTCTTCACCACCGGTTCTTGGAAGACTAGAGAAGTCTTGCTATATTTTTGAGTCTACAAGAGGTATTTCAAATAACAAGAGATCAAGAAATCAAAGTTCTCATTTGTATTGTGTATTTACATCTTATTTTCATTGTATTCTTGTATGTAAACTTGTACGAAGTTTCTTTACCTCCGGATTATTTCTGAGAATGAATATTTTTCATACTGGAATGTGTGTACTGTATGAATCATTGAATTAGTCATCTCAAGGAGGTTGATACCAAATAAATCAGAATGTTAGTAATTACTTTAAGTTTTCCGATGTAAATCAGTAATCACCCCTTTCAACTCCCAAAATATCCTAACACAGCTGAAGACTCAACCATTTTATCTTACATAGGGATCCCCTATATTCACCGTATCACCCGATTAAATGGTCTGAGAACATTTAAGCCGTCTTTCCCCAAGTCTGGATTTAGGCCATGAACCTGGATTGATTAAGGGTATCATATATTGTTTGGCTTAGGGAAAACCTGGTTAAATACTTTGAGACTATTTAATCGCTTTCCTTGGCTGGTTGTATGGTTTTTTTTTCCCCACCTCATTTTGTGTGCATATGATGCCCTAATTAATTAATTCAAATTTAGGTCATAAATCGAAACAAAGGAGATCCATACAACTTCTTGCATGGCATGTCACGTGGTACAAGCAGTTCCAAATATTCACTATTTTTTATAAAAATTCAAAAATATTTTCCAAAGTTCATATTTTTTTAAAAAAGAAATATCTCGAAATATTCTAATATCGACAAATTACTCTTCTTAATTTTTAATTAATAAAGAAAATGTTAAAAAATCCATGAGATCTCGTTGTTGATCTCTATCCGTTATTGCTAATCGTGCCATCATATTTCTTACTGTTTATTTCTTTCATCATCATCCCAAGTTAGCCTAAGAAATATTAATCAACACGCTAGCTTTTGATTAGTATATTCTCCCTTATTTGCAAAATGAATCTAATAAATTAATGTCATAGAAGGCATCAAATCACAATGAATCACCTAATATTAGCATAGATTCTAAAATATAATTAATTATTTATAATAAACATATATACCATTCACTCAAACTAATAATATACCTGTGATGGTTAAATCCAAATATTAACAGTTGAATTTTAATTAGGATGCATTATACTTTATATTTATTCTAGCCGGAGAGATTCTGATTATTTATCATTATCCAAATCTCAATGACAAATATAAAATGAATATAAAATATTCCATTTAAGGCATGTTAATTGAACACTTACCGTGAACACTTACTGTGGGTCCGAATTAAACTAATCATGGGAAGAAGGGGATAATAGATTAAAAAAAAAGATTTTTTTTTTTTTATTTGAAAGGATAATGATAAATGATCAGAATCTGACCAGCTAAAATTAGTACATGTAAATATACACATGGGTATTTTAGTAATATTATATATATATATTAATTATATACATATGTATATATGTATTATAATTAGAGGATAAAAAATTTTGATTGGCCAGATTCTCACCAACAAGGATTACTATTTTTGAAAACCGTGTGTTATTAATGTATGCATGATTAATTTATTTGGTTGTACTTGGTCTTATTTAATTGAATTGGAATTTTTATGTGGGTCCACAAAGCTTTACCAGTTCTTTCGCATGTTGCTCCTGAAATTGACGTCTGACTTATGACCCATCGAGAAGAGCTTAATTATTCAATTATGGCGGATTAACAAACCCTCACTTCTATAAATTTGAGACAGTCACGCGCAAAATTTTAAGCATTGGAAGAATTAATTAACAGAATCGATCATGGAGAAGCTGCAGCAGGCCGCCACCATCTTCCTCTTCCTAAGCCTGATTAGTTTCTTAGCAAATCAATCGGCAGCGGCGGCCGCCACTTCGCGGGCGGTCTTTGTCTTCGGCGACTCCACCGTCGACGTCGGAGACAACAACTTCTTGCCCAGTGATGCACCCAAAGCCAACTTCCACCCTTACGGTGTCGATTTCCCTGGCCGGATTCCCACCGGCCGGTTCGGGAACGGCTTCCTCGGCGTTGACTTCGTCGGTAATACACATACGATCTAATAAATATGTGATCTAATAATTGTCCAGTCTAATTACGATGCTTTAATTAATTTTGTGTGATCATTAAAGCCAAGGCGGCGGGGATACACAGGAGCCCACCACCTTTTCTCTCTCTACGGAACGCCGTCCATGGGAGGCGAGGAGTAAACTTCGCCTCCGCCGGCTCCGGAGTTCTCGACACCACGGTGAGTGATTCATGAAGAAACTCCTGCTATGATTGCTTCAAATTCAATGATTTATAAATTAAATATCTTTGCAGGGGACGGACGTCGTGACGATGACCCAGCAAATCAAGGACTTCTCCACGTTCGCCGGGAATCTCAGGGCTTCTAAAGGAGACCGCTCCGCCGCCTTCTTCTTGAGCAAGTCACTCTTCTACGTCAGCGTCGGGAGCAACGACCTCTTCGCCTTTTCCACCGTCCTCATCCCCGGGAACAGCACCCAAAAGGACGAAATCGTCGCCGCCGTTCTCGGCCAGTTTGCCGGCCAGCTGCGGAGCATTTACCAGCTCGGAGCGCGAAAGTTCGCGGTGCCCGGGACCGGGCAGCTCGGCTGCATTCCGGGCGTCAGGAGCAGAGTTCCGGGCGGCGCGTGCAACCCGGAGCTGAACGATCTGTCCCTGAGGTACAAGACCGCCACGAGGGCCCTCCTGGATCAGCTCGCCGTGGAGCTGAAGGGCTTCAGATTTTCATTTTCCGATTTCTTCGAAATCGGTAGCCAGATCCAGTCTGATCCCCAGAAATACGGTGAGTGAGTGAGTGGTGTGCACATGCCGCTTTTCATCGATTCACTAAATCAATATATTCTACACAGATCGATCGACATGCTAATTAACGACGTGCATGTGCGCATGGATTTGAACAGGTTTTACGGAGCTGGGAGCTCCGTGCTGTGGGTTGAACGCGCAGGGGCGGTGCGCTCCCAACTCCACCTACTGCAGCGACCGGAATCAGTATTTCTTCTGGGACGGAATCCACCCGACGCAGGCGGTGTACCGGCTGGGAGCTCGGCTGTCGCTCTACGGCCCACGCCAGTTTGCTTACCCTGTCAACATCCACAGTTTGCTGGAGAATTAATTAATTAGAAAATTAATCTATATCGTCTATCAATTATCTTAATTAGTAGTGTCTGAAAGAATTTATTTTGAATCACTGTGTGTGATCATTCATAACGATCGTTCCATTTTTTATTTTTTTTTCTTGAAAGGGAGTGTAGAATAATGCTGTTAATTAAACAGCTATTCGTAGCAGTATTAATAATTATATTTTGATAGATGGTTGATTAAATTAGAACTACTTGATCTGCACTTTGGAAATTAAATTATGAAAGCAAGAATGTGAAGGCCCCAGCTGGCTGGAATATGTGGAGTGAGTCCAAGGAGAAGAATTAATGGACCAGCGTTAAATAGCGGGAAAGGGAAATATATAAGTCAAAGCCGACATTACGTCATAATTATAAAACAAATGCAGGGACTACACAGTTGGATTGGGATGGAAACACTTGATCACGTGAAAGATTTTTATTATTTTTTTGTATTTTAAGCTTAATGTAATAAATATCATAGCTAAAATAACTTCTGTGATCAAAATTAGTGTAATCAGAATATTTGGTCGATGATAAAAAAAAACATAACAATAATAAATATGATGGCACGATTAGCAATAACGGATAGCGATCAACAATGAGATCTCATGGATTTTTTAGCATCTTCTTTATTAATTAAACATATGAAGAGTAATTTGTCGATATTAGAATATTTCGAGATATATATTAAAAACAGATGAACTTTAGAAAATGTTTTGTGTTTTAATAAAAAATATATAGTAAACCATTGGTTACTGCAGGAACCATGTGCCATGTTGCTTAAGGGGAATAATAGAAGGTCAGTGGTCACGTGCAAGAAGCCGAATGGGTTTCTCGTGGACGCAACCTTTTTGATTAATTTGCAGCTAAACAATTAAGCACTAAATATAATTAATTGCTTATGGCTTAATAAGAAGCCTTAACTTTTATCGAATTTTTAATTTGTAGTTTTAACAAACATTTATTTTTAAAAATTGAAAGAAAAAAAAATTAATCTCCACGACCAATTTATTAATAGGTAGCTAGAGATGAGCTTTCAAGCCTTCATTAATAATAATTCAGGTTGATTGTTTTCCCCCTTAAAAATAAGGATTAGGAATTCCAAAGAGTCCTTTAATCGAGTGTCAAGTTAATTAATAATGTTATCATGTGTAAGCTAATAATTAAGCCGACCACGTGAACTGATATAAATTGGCTTCATCTGTTATTAATATATTGTGTTTGGCAACTGGCTTGATCTCTTTTTGATGTTTGATTAGTTGTTGAATTTATAAATTTATGGCTGCTTCTTGGCCACTTTGTTTGAAGGCCAAACGAATCTTGATCGAATACTTGAAAAGGACGAGGGATCCAAATTTAATTGTATCAGTTGAATGATTGAAGATAATTGACAAATAATCGAACAGTTTGATTGTAGCACATTTTTATTAGTTATGTGACATTTATTTATTTTCATCATTTTTGAATAATTTACTAATATATGTAAAATTCATCTTTTTATTTATTATTTAACTATTTTTTTTTAAAAAATTATCAATTATTAATTTATAAAAATGATTGATAAAAATAATTTAGTATGTTTTAAAAAAAAATTAACAACCAAATGTATTTTGGAATATATAACTAAATTGAAAACACCGACCAAATATATTTGGTCGGTATTAAAAAAAATTATCAGTCATTTATTTGATAAAAGTACCGATCAAAAAATATATTTGATCATTGTTTTTTAAAAAGTTTACTAGCTATTTATTCAGTTAGTATTATTTAAAAAAAATAAATTTTCCAATAGTGTGAAAGATTGAATATAATTGCAATGAAATAATTATTGCTATGAGAGATCCAATTGGATTTGAGTAACTTAATTAGTTGAATGGTTGAAAGAGATAGAATTAAATTATTTGGGGTACATTGATTTGAGTAGAATAGTTTGATGGTTAATCTATGATAAGTTTAATGCAAAGTGTTGTCCGTATCATATTGATAGAGAAGTGGTGCTAATCAACTAAAGAATTTTTTAAGTTAAATTTTTTTCAAGAAGAAAAGATTATGAAGTGAATATGATTATGAGAATTACATATATATATATATATGTCAAATTTTAATAAGTTTAATCCCTATTATCATTAGAATTTATGTAGGAAAGAATTATAAGATGATTAATAATTAATAAGTAAATAAATTTATTATATTTTTTGAAATTTAAAACAAATTTTTGAATGTTTTTAATGAGATAAATTTGTTAGGGTTTATGATAATTTATTTGGACTATCCTATTTAAATTGAGAGTTGATTGAATAATAAACGTAAGTTCATCTAATCAAAACCTAGTTTATTTCCTTTGCCACTTTCATCTCCGCGGCACACGCCTCCACCGACATGTCATGACCTTCTCACTGGTACTTTTTCCTCCCCTCCTCTGTCCTTGCACGAAGATGGCTGCTACTAATCACCACTGTGCCTCCCCTTACCTGGCGCACAATGCACGTGCGCGGCTATGCCTGTGCTGACCCACGATCACGCAGGGCGCTGGCTCTCCTTCCCTGACATTATCGCATCAGATTCCTACTAACGAATAGCCACCGTAGAAGCCCATCCTCGATGACCACCGTCCCTGCTTTCCCAATCCGTATCATCAGAAGCATCGGCGCGCCTCCCGATCTCCGCGATGTTTGCCGCCAACCTGGGCCATTACCAACCACTGTCACCGCCCTCCACCGCTGCCGCCGCCAGCCTCCACCATTGAGATGTCAGAGAAGCAAGATGAGAGAAGAATGGATAGCAATTTAATTAGGTTTGGTTAATAAAAAAAAAAAAAGATAAGCCCAGTTAGTCTCATTGACTAGCTCGACCCTATAGAATTTTTCCACCAGACACCAATGTCAATCGGGAAGCGCATGCAACGAGCAGCCCAACATCCTTTGTTTACGCGCCCCACTTAGAGGAAAAATTCCTACAAATACGTCATAGTTGGAGATTGAACCGGGTGCCTGGGTGACAATCTGGATGTCCTACTGTGACACCATAGCCCTAATTAATTAGGTTGATAATTAACCAGTTAATTTAATTAATTATTTTAATCTGTCGTTATCAAATAATCAGTTGATTAATGTAATTAATGGATTGATTAAATGTGTTTGATAAATTAGTTGATTTAGAGCATCTGCAACGCGGCGTTAATGTCGCGTTATAACGGCACTGTTCTTTTAACGTCGCGTTGCAGATGCCAACTCTGCATTCATCCGCTTGAACGCGTTCAAGCATGCATGGGGTTGTCCCACCCCATAAAAATTAAATAAAACGGTTAGTTTTTTAATAGCTAGTTAATGACTAGTTCGAAATTTCATCTATAAATATCCACTAATATGTACACATATTTTAAATATTTTAAAACATATTTAAAATATATTTATTTAATATGATATAATTTTAAAATGATTGAGTGGATTGTAGCCTATAAATAATAAGTGTGAATGTTAAAAGGAATGTGGGTGAAAGGAGATTTTTTATAATGAGTATGTGGCAGTGGACCCCATGCTTTTTGATGAGGTGGTGGGTGTTATTACGAGATAGTATTGCGGATGCCCTTATAAGGATTAATTAGGAAAATTAATTTGATTAAGTTAGTAGTTAAGTAAGGTTTGATTAATCGATAAATAAGGTAATTAATTTGTAAATGTGATTTATTAAAGTACTTAATTAATCATGTTATAATTGATGAATTATATTGATTGGTTGATTAATTAATTAATAATTTGATTAAGTTATAGATGAATTAATATTGATTAATTAACAAATAATCAATAGGTGAATAAATCGATTTGACTCTATTACTAGTATTATTCTAGTACTTAGTTTTACTTCACATCCTATACTTATAATATTAGAGTTGGAACTAGACCCTTTGACTTGAAGACTCTTAGGATGATCTACAATCACGGTGGGTAGCTCTTTCTTTGACTTAATTCATGTGATCTTAGTCTATGATCCTTTTATTTGTATTATTTATGTAGTAGATACTTATCTTATCTTGACTCTACTTTATATTGTATCTTGAGATTGACCTTTACTTGCTGACATTATTTTAATCTTATTGTTATCGATACTTCTCATCATTATTCATACTATTTATTGTCATGTATACTTATGCCTTTATGTTAGCGATAGTATACTATATTATAGATGTAGAGTATTCTATTAGGTTATTGGCTTAATATTTATATTCATGCTCATATATTAATAATGACATACCATAGTATAGGACGTTGAGTATTCCACTGGATCTCTTGTTTGTTATTTAGGCTCCTGTCTATACGTTAGTGATCCTATACCATAGTACAGTGGTATATTTGTGATTGTGCCTATACTTCAGTGAGATCATACTATAGCATGGTTTATAGAGTATTTTACTAGATGACATTGTTATTGTTTTACTTGTTTCTCGTTACATTATTTGTGTACCTAAACTGCCCATGAGACATGTAGTGGTAGCGTGGTTCGTTCACAGTCAGTAGCTAGATAGCTATTTACACATCCCGACTACTTATGAGATAGGTCGTGGTAGCATGGTTCATTCGTAGTCAGTAGTTAGATAGCTACTTACATATCTCGACTGCCTATGAGATAAGTCGTGATACCTTGAGTTCTCATGAGACATGTTGTGATGGCATGCTTCGCCTATGGATAGTGTTAGCCTACGTGTTTTGGCTTGACGTATTTATACCCTGATAGTTTCATGTTATATCATACTTGTATTCGATGTTATCGATTGGATTAGAAATAGACTAATTGGATGCTTTTAGATTTTTTTGTATGATCTCCAGGTATTTGAGGTATGTGTTGAGATACTTAGTTGTAAGATTTGTCTATCTTATATTTTTCTATTTCCTTGACCTCTATACTTTATTTGATACCATGCACTATATTTCTTATATCCTCTCAGTAATTTGTACTCACTACCTACTTCCTTTGACTTCCAGATTAACAGATAGAGGATAAATTATGTCGACTATCCTTGTATCGCTTAGTGATTCATGTTTGTTAGTCCCAATTTTATTATTAGATTTTGATTTTCTATTGTGTTGGTGTTTCTCTTCTATTAGTATTTTGGTTTACTTGTTGTTTTGTATCGAATCTACGAGTTTTGTTAAAATAGCATTTAACGTTTACCTTAGTTTTCAGAATGTACACATGGTCATGCACACATACAATAACATTTAGGTAAGTTAGTGTTTTATACTGCATTTTTCTTTGTATTGATATTTATTTCGAGTAAACTAAGTTCTATTGTTAGTCTTTCTCACATTGTTATTAGAAGGTATTATCCCATTTGAAGTATAACCGACATTTTTAATTATTAAAATATTTGTAATGTAACAAATACAAACGGCATAATTGATAAAAAAAAATTGTATTATTGCATTTGATAATCCATCGAATAATGATATAGTGTCATATTGAGTTTGAAAAATGCATCATATTTTTTTTATTAATGTGTTGTGAAAATGTTTTAACAAATCACCAAACACATTTAACACATTTTAAAAAAAAAAAAGTTTTGTACATGACAATTTATTTTTTAAAAAATATCAGTGATGCCAAAATAGAAATCTTTTGTCACCTGTCCGCATAATCCTACTAAATAGTCTGCTTAATTGATTAATCGAGCGTATATCAGAAAAAACTTGTAATGTTTACACTAATCACTCTATAAATTAGTTATACATGTCTGTTGGATTTAATGTATGGGCTTAATTATAATTTGTATAAATGAATATGATCTGAACCGTTAAAGTAATTAATCTAATATCCTATCTGCGAACGACGATGAGTGAATTATCGGTGAGTTGACTCTGTTACCAACTTAATTGTCAATCGTTGAAAAACAACGGGGATGATGATGTAGTTGGGAGTTGAACGAAGATGAATAAGAAAAAGAATGTTAGAATGATGGTTAGGGGATTTCCAACATAGTCACTTCGACGCTTAGGTTAGAAGATGAAAAAGATGAGTATTAGGATTTTGATGTACGTGACTGTGTATATGTACCTGAATACCAAAAAAGATTATCTTTTATAAGGAGATCACATACTTTTTTCTTCCGCTCCCTTTGCATGTTATCATTATTTAATTCCTCAAGTTATGCGAGACTTGTTCATACTGCTGCTTTTTTTTCGAAATAATTTGAGATTTACAGGATGATTATCTTTTTCTTGAAATAATCTGAGATTTACACAATGATTTATTATTTTCCTAAAATGGGTATGCATCCTGTGTCGCTAAGAGGCGGGAAAGCCAAGGAGGCAGTGGCTCGAGAGTCGAGAGCAGGGAAGCTAAGGATCTAGAAGGCCCAAGAGGCCAAGAGGCTAAGGAGTTGGGAGACAAAGAAGTTGGGAGGCCTAAGAGTTTGGGAGGCTAAGAAGCCAGGAGGCAAAGGAGCCGAGAGGCTTGAGACTTTCCTCTGTTAGAACCACCTTAGTAGGTTTCACCAATCTTCTTTTATCCACATGGCACCTACTGATCATTCCCCGATCACAAGTCTCCTCTTCAAGTCTAGTTGGAGGCGAGACTTCAACTGACTAGACTGTTGTGTAGTTGGAATAATCGCAGCGGCCTCAACTGCTTAAGTTATGTAGCAAATCTATTACATATTTATGAAGAGATTACGTATTAAATGTCAACATGCCTTGGTCATCATATCTTAAATACAGTCACTACTTTTAAGTACATCACCTGCATCATCTACCTCGATTCCTTAGCCTAGAATGCACCAGTAAGCCTCCAAGGTTGCATCACATTAATGTGATGGGACTCGTGATAGAGAAGACTCGACATCTTTTAACAGGTAATGATTACTCTAAGCTTTTATTTATCCCATATGCTTGATCGCACGGTAAAAAATCCATCCCGCCCTTGCAACAGTAGAGATCCAATGGTCCCTATTAAACGAGTTAGGCTATATTAGGCCAGAAAAGAACATTTCTGCATGCACTTATTGTTTCTTCAATAGTCGTTTCTTCATCTTCTTCATCTCCTTCATCTTCTTCATCTTTGAGTTTTCTTCTCCACCTAGTAAGTTATTGTTAGTATGTGTCCTTATTTGCCAAGACACTACTTATGTATTTTATGGATAATTATTTCATAAATGTAAGTATTTATTATTAATTATTTACTTTTCTGTATGTATATGATTAATGATAAAGTCCCACAAATTAATGGGTATATTAATATGGAAATAGTCCTTGATCAAATATATATCTAAAGGGAAGTATGACTATGTCGAAATAGACCGAGGGATGGATATCCAAG
>JBBMJZ010000027.1:417957-430786 GCA_037833815.1 Zingiber zerumbet
TAAAGAGATAGAGTAGATTACAATCCTACAGCAACTATACTAAGTTCCAAACCACATCAGAATTAACACCCAACGAATCAAAACCCCATCAGATTTAACTCCCAACGAACCAAAATCATCCACATAACAAGACAAATCTCATTGAATTCCCACAAAATCCGTAGTAATTCAGTAAAACAGAACATGATGCAAGACAACATCGAATTGAATTTTCACAATCTACAAAAATTTAGTTATGTAGAACAAGATGCAATTGAACCCATACTTTCCCAAACTAGTCCAGCATTTCAGAATCAACTGAAAAAGCAAAAGCATCTTTGACCACAACTTAAACATCAACAATCTGCTCCAATATTTCAAATTTGTATAAAAGAACTTATCATACATTAAAGCCAAAACCCATCGTATCAAATCTCTCCCAAATTCAAAACCAATTCACAGAACCAATCACAACAGTGGAATCACATCCCAACCTAACTATTTCTTCCACAATTCGAATCCAACGTGAGGAAGAAGCATAACATCGTCTAGTTCCAACTACGAATCCCAAATATGTTGCGAAAACTAGCGAGCATCTTGAAGAAGATAAACTACATCGAAATCACTACAGCAGAGCCACAGCAAAACCACAATAAAACTTCAACAATGATCTACTATGTGCATTCATGATTTAGGATGCTAAAATAAGAAAGAAAAGCTTCAACATTCACATACCAGATCAAACCAAAGGAATTTGTTTAGAACTTCTTCGATGAGGACCAAAAAGACTCGAGAGAGGTTCGAGATCACCGTTAAATCAACTATCCAAAACCTCCAAGAAAATTTTAGGTTAATCTCACAAATTCCACAATTAATTGAAAAAGCAAAACACCTCAATCTGGATTCGCATAGAAACTCAAAAAAATCTACAACAAAACCACAGTAGATGAGGGACTTCAACGCCAGCACAAGAACTATAGTATCACTAGAACAAATCATAAGCATGTAATTGTCCCTAGATAAACAGGTTCAAAACCATCACCAAGAGAGCAAAACATACTAGATTCACTCTACAACACCTTAAATCAATCCACCAAATCACAAGCAACTTGAAAACTCATGAACACACTCTCGAATTAACCTCCAATCATACACAAACTTACCTAGGAATTTAAGAACACTTGGAAGAACCAAGAAATCGAAATCTATAGCTACTCAGAAAAATGGAACAATCTCAAACGAACATCCATTACATCCCAAATCCATCCACTTTTACAATAGCAGATGGAAAACAACAAGGAAACTAGCAATCAAGGCATAAACCTCAACATTCTATCATAAATATTTTGGACGAACCAAAAAGAGAAACATCATCGCTATAATTCAAATCCGACCAAATATTCCAATACCATTAGAAACAACAGGGCTTCTCCGATCAAAACTGAAAGCACCAGCATTCCATAAGAACCCAATTGAAACTAGTCAAGCATAGTAAAGAGCAAGCACCGTGGAATCCAGTCGGACAAAGAACCCAAATCGGAACTCAATCCACGAAGGAAAAGCCTGTACAACGCAAATCTCATCAAAGATGTTCCTATCTTTTGCAGTAAACATAAAAATCACGAGATGAAACCGAGATAGCACGAAAACACCAAATCACAACTCAATCAACCTGTTGTAAATTGGTAATCATATCAAAACTCTCCTAAGCTCATATCCTCTACCTCACGGATCCCCTATCATCATACAGTAGAGTACTTGCCCTTCCCTTCCTTGTGCTGTCCCTGAAAGCAGTGTCGTAGGTTGAGAAGGTCGCGAAGGGGTTCCTCATCCGTTCGCGTTGTCCCCTGAGAGTCACCCGCATGAGATGGCACTTGGCCGAATCTCAGAGCCCGGCGATGAGGTGGAGAGGGAGAAGAGGCGCCACGATTTCGGCTTAGGCGATGAGCGATTTTGGTGGAAGTAGAGAGGTAGGTGTCGGCATTTTCTAGGGCAAGGAAGAGAGGGGTTCTGTCGGGTCTTATATCTTGGCTATCACATAAATTTTGGGTAATTAACCCAATCAATCCCTAGCCTAATGGGGGTATTATCTAGTCTCCCATCAATATTAACTATTCTATCCCCTTAAACATGTCATTCCGATTCATTTTAAACCCTTAAAAAATTTCTAAAAATTCATAGAAAATTTCTGTAATTTAATTCACCGACTATCGCTTGTGGGACCTTACACCACATGGATTGGAAAATCAAGTACTAACTAATTGAGTAAGTGAAGCATATTATTTAGAGAATCGAATGTTGTGTGAATTTGAGAGAGAGAGAGAGAGCGAGTGTTGAGAGAGGGTTTAGAACAAGCAAGAGGCTGTGAGTAAGCGATCATCAAGAAAGAAGTATGTATTGGAGAAACGATCTAGGACTTCAATTTCATCATGATGATTATTGACATCCTAAGTATTGTTTGTTGTCCTATCTCTAAGTTTACTCACATGTAGGTAGACCTATCTTGAAAAACTGATATAGACTTTTGGAATTATATAACGATGTACCTACCTAAACGTGACACCTACTTTTGAGGCGGCATTCCTAGTCCAACCACTTAGGGAGGCCCTTGTCACATGCACCTTATGGTCCCCTAGTTTCCTTCCTTTACTTCATGATGCCAAATCAGGAGAGACCCATTAAGATATGTGATAGCCAATGGTGCTCCTACTAGAGAAGATTGCCATCCCCTTGTGGTATACCTTCCTACTTAGGTGACTAACTCTCCACGTGTCGGACATTTATGGGTTGAAGAGTTGGGTTTACCTTTTTGTCCTTCCCCGCGGCTCATGAGATAAGAAAGTGCAAGTTAGTGTCACAATCATGTATGCACAATAAATTTGAACCATGAAATAAACATGTCATGCAATAACTAAGCTTAACAAATACTTGAATTCATTGTCAATAATTACATTAGGCTACTCCTTAATCCTAAAATCTAAAAAACTACTCTATAAAGATGGAGTTACAACTGAGAGACGTTGAATCTAAGCAATTACAACTCAAAATATAAAGTAGAGAAAGGAGAAATCTTAGTAGGATGGTTGTTGGTCTTCAAAAGGAACTTGAAGCTCCAATCGGTGGATGGATCATCATAGCGGCGGGTGGAACAACTTCCCTAGGGTTCTCTATAATAGGGAAAACCCTCCTCCCAAGTTAAGAGGCTTTTTGGGGATCTTTATATCCCTTCCAATCATTAAAATATGGTTGGAAAACCTCAACCCATCAGGAAGATATCCACACGACGCAGTTGTAGCTGGGAGGCATGGTCGGGGCATGTTGCACCTATCTCTTAATCAGGGGTTAGACATAGGCATGCCTAGGAGGCACAACCCGAGCATGTCTAGCTCGGCTATTGAATCAAGGCTAGCCATGGTTGTGCTTGGGAGGCATGGCCTAGGCTTGTATGGCTTGGTGATGGATGCATGGTCATGCCTGGGAGGCATGATCGAAGTATGTCCAGCTCAATGATGATTCTAAGCCAGATACGGGTCATACTTGGAAGGCTCCACCAGGGCATGTCCGGCTTGGTGCAAGGAAACACCACCATGCCAAAGGCTTGGCCATGGCTAGCGACTCCCGATGAGGCACATGTTGGAGCAATCCTAATGGTGTGTGCGACCATATGTTTTGGTATTTGAGAAAAGGGTTTAAGTTAGGTTCACCCTTGTTATTTGATATATGTATGTGAGTGTGCAAGTTTACAGGATACACATATGATGCAATTTGATGGCTTTGGGTCCGGTGAATGATGGAGCATTCGAGGGACCGTGGACAAGGTAGCAAGAACAAAGGTCGAAGGAAGTGACTTCGAGGCATACACGAAGGATGATATTGAGGGCAAGCCGCAGGCTTGAATGCATCCGAGGGACGAGAGCCGAAGGAAGTAGGCTTGAAGGCAATAGGTCAAGGCTGCAACGAAGAAGAGTCAAGTGAATCGTAAGGGTGAGGGTCCGAGTGCTGAGAGATTGTACTCGGGGTACCAGCCGACTGATACTTTTATCAATCGATTGGGGAGCGAACATAATGTCTCTATTCGCTCAGCCAGTGTGGAGCAGTCGATTGGTACTTTCACCAGTCGACTAATATGCGGGGTTTTCCAACTCGTGGCCTATATAACCAAGCCTTGGGAGCTTGGTTAAGGTTGACTAAATTAGTGGCGCTTAACCCTAATTAGTAGTCACTAAAGTTCTCAAGTGTTTGTGTAATCCAAGAGGTCTTGATTAGAGTTGTGGTGAGGTTTCTCTATCCACAAGGAGACTTGAGATAGCCGGAGTTCGCCGAGGGCTAATCCACCGACAGATAGGGATCATCCACCTTACGGGCAGTCGTGGAGTAGGAGCCATAATCTCCAAACCACGTTAAAGGAAACGTGTTAGCAGTTTTCTTATTCTTTCTTAGTCTTTAGTTTTCTTGTTAATATTATTTTGTATTTCTATTGCGTAGACTAACCTTGTAGGAAGCGATCAATTTGGGTGCCACCTATTCAACCCCCATTCTAGTAGGCTATCCAATCACCAACAAGTGGTATCAGAGCAAGGGTGCCCTTCACCGGACTAACCACCGAGAAGAGCAACTACAAGATGATGACTGACTTGGTAGCACCTCTAAAGTTTGAAGGAGAAAGCCTAGGGAACATCACATTTTAGATGATAAAGATTGAGGTCTTCTTCGATACAGATTGGGACACCATGATGGTAGTCAAGGAGCCGTTTGAAGTCCTAAAATAAGAAAGGGAAGAAACTCCGACAACATTATTGGACGGAAGAGCAAACCTCACGATTAAAGGTAAACTCAAAGGTAATATCAATATTAAGTGATATTTTTCCTAATGATGTAATGAGTTGTATAGAAGAATACGAGAATGCTCATAATTTGTGGAGTAAAGTGAAGAAAGTTGTAGGCAAAGAACTTATCCCTACACACGAAGAGGTAGAGCCCAAGGAGATGAATTTAATTGCTCAAGTAGAGGAGGAGCAATCAGAAGTTAAGCCATGTTCAACATCCATGGAGAAGGAGGATGAGGAAATGTCATCCACAAGTGTGGATGAGAAGACATCCTCAAAGGTTGAAGAAGAATCCAAGACAAGTGAAGAAGAAGAACTCTTGGAAGTCAACCTAGTGAGCATCTCCACTGAAGACAAGTCAAAGGATCACATCACTTGCTTTGGGTACAATGAGAAGAGACACTATAAAAGTAGGTGTCCATTGGGTAAGAAGAAGGTAACTCCTAAACCCATTCAAGTTAATTTAAATACTAACGAGGGTTGTGGGAATGAAGAAACCCAAGGAAGGAGATTGCGCAACATATGCTTCACAAGTGGGGAGAAGACCCACTACCACACAAAATGCCCCAAGAAGCAAGAAATCAAGAAGCTTGCATAATTGAAGAAATGGGGGAAGTGTTGGGGTTGCAAACATAGTCCTATATTGAAAACACATGGAAAAGATCATGGGTTTATAAGGGAAAGATATCTCCATTGGCATGAGGCCTTTTGGGTAGAGCCCAAGAGCAAAGCCATGAGGGCCTAGGCCCAAAGTGGATAATATCATGTCATTGTGGAGATATCTAAATTCTTTTCGATCTTAACAATTGGGGAAAACATAAAAAATGCTAATTTAAGCCATTATTATAATTGTAGCCAATAGATATATTTTTACAAATTATCTTTAAAATTTATAAAAAAAATATTCACAAATATGGTAACATGATATATAACACAATAGTTTTATCAAAATAAAGAGACTAATGATAGTTAGAATTGTAACTCAAAATATTATTTATAAGATAAAAGGTGAAGAGAGAATTGTAACTTATCTTGTCTAAAATCGAAAAAGATGAAATATTAGATATGTAGTTCTGATGTTAACCATGAGAATTGTAACTTATCTTCTGTTCTGATGTCACAAACAGAAGATAGAGGAAAAGAGCATTAACAACCGGGTCAGGGAGGGGTCCCCAGCACAGGCATTCTGACGCTCAAGTCAAACAAGTGTCCAAGACGAAAAATTAAATTTAGTGAATAGTAGAGAGTGAGTGCGTAAGCATAGCCTCGCGTACCTACGCCTATAGATAGAAACCCCCTTTTATATTGTACTTTTCCTCTATGCACAAAGTGCGAGGCATTACCAAAATAGGACCAACCATTATGGTACCATGATACATTTCTAAAAATGAGTCTACCATTTCTATTTTGCATAATGGAAACTTCTACTATATGCTAGCTCACAGAGAATATTCCCTTGATTCTCTGGCAACCATTACGCAAACCGCCAAAGAGGAGTAATAGACTATTGGGATGATGAGCCCTTGATATGCTTTGATGGTAGGTTGACCGAGCCCCCTCTGTCGTCCGATCGGACATTATCTACAGACGGGGGTTGGGTCGGCTAAAGAATGATGTCACCCTCAAGAACTCGACCATCACTCGGTCCGGTCAGACCGTGTGTCCAGAATGTCAAATCGAACCTATGGTCCGGTTGGCTGGACCACTAGGCTAAGCTGATTGACCAAGATATCTCCCAATGACCTAAAAGACCGAGATCTGAATGGCGTTGACATGGCTCAGGGTTCTTTCGACCCGGAGGGATTCAAGATCCGATTGAACCAGCAACCCGATCGGCTGAGCCACTTGGCTAGGACATGTGACCATGCTGTCCCCGAGTGTCGACTCCTCCCCAACTTTGACCACCATGTTACCAGGCTTCCTTGACTTTGACTCGACTCCGGGGCTCCCATTATTCATCGTATCACATATCTCCCCTTCAAGTCTAATCGAAAGAGGTTGCAAGCCCGATTGACTAGATACTTGTGTTTTTTGTGTCTCTCGTTCTCCGATTGGACGCTCGATCTTTGATCTGCCACTCAACTTAAGCTAACGTCACCCTAACGCTTCTAAAAGAGAGCACATCACTCACAATTAATGTTAAATATGATGAGTACGTCTTTTCATTATAAGCCGGCTTAATACCTCTCATTCCTAATAAATGCAGTATGTATCTTTCCACCACATGTCACACATTTGTAAAAAAGAATATATGAAATGATAGGCGACTGTTAAGATTTTATGTGACCTCTAGCCGTTCAAATTCAACGGTCTTGATTGATCCTCTCTCTTTTGCCCCTCTAATTGGACGAATATTGATGAACACCCTTAGAAAAAAAGGTAGATCCGCTATCTTAGCGACCCCCTAGTGCCTGCCCCACGGATATGGAGGGAGGTTCATGCAGGTACACAGGTCATAGGTGCATGGCAAGGTAAAACCCAGGTCGTCAGTTCCTGAGAATCGACCCCTGACCATTACGCCAGAGATACCATGCGTCCACCGTTTGTGATACGCCCTGGGGACCTCCGAAGTGTTTCTTAGAGTGTATTTGGTTGAAGGTTATCCTTGATAACCTTGGTTATCCATCCAAGATTATCAACGAAAACCCTATTTGGTTTAGGTAATCAATGATTTCCAAGTAACATTTCATGTCTGATACGTCAGCAAAAGGGGCATGCAACTTGGAATCAGAAAACCTCGGAAAACTGAGGTTTTTCTTAATTCTGGGATTAACGAATTTTTTTTACCAAAAATATCATCCGATAAGAGAAAAACATGAAAATATATAAAAAAATAAAAAATAAAAAAGGCATAAAAATTTTAAAACATAAAAAATGTAAATAAAAATAAAAAAAACACATAAAAAACGTAAAAAACATACAAAAGAAAAGTAAAAAAAATAAAAATAAAAAAACGTAAAAAAAACTTTAAAAAAATGAAAAAAGAAAAAGAAATGTAAAAAATAAAAAGTAAAAAAAATAAAAAAAAACATAAAATTTAAATAATAATAATAATAATAATATATATGGTTAGTTTTGTGAGGATAATACAGTAAAATATTAAACTTGATTATTCATTAAAACCTTCAAACAAATAAGTTTTTGTTGCATTATCTAAGTTGAACTAAATAATATTTTATTATATTTTATTCCTCATAACCTTAGTTATGTAATTATCTGGTAATTACATAACTAAGGTTATACATGATAACTTAAACCAAACACACCCTTAGAGTTTTTAAGGTTTGCAGGCTTTGACGCAACTTTATCGTTTTCGCGTCCTCATCTTCATCTTCTTTCTTCTCTTTACATGTTATCGCCATTGATTGTTCAAGTTTCATGTTTCCATAAGTTTGTTTTCCTCCTTTCCTCTATGCACTCTTCCTTTTCTTCTCCTTATGGCCGCCACTCCTCTTGTCGTCGTTCATAGGCTCTAATATACCTCCACCACCTCTGACTTCAATGGCGGGGCAGTGGACCAGATTCGCCTCACTTATCACATTCCCCGTGATCATCATATCATCATCTTGACCGACTATAATTGTCTCAATCTCCATAGGGCAATAAATGAATGAAGCGTTCGTAAATAAGCTTGGTGTTCGGCTTGGTAAGCACTTGTTTATGTAATTATGTTCATTTAATATACACAAGATTAATTAAACAAACAAGCTTAAACAGCTCATTATATTAAATAAACAAACTTGAACACATATTGTTTAGCTCGTTATCGTTCGTGAACAATATTTATGAACAACATTCGTGAATATGTTCACGAACCATATTCATTAATAAAAATTTTTTCAATATATTAAATAAATAATAAAATAAATAAGTTTAAATTATCAAGCTCCATAACCAATCAAACAACTAAAAGTTTCAAACAAGTTTGAATTGAGAGCTCGATAACATCTAAACAAACCAAGCTCGAACCAAGCTCAAGCCAAGCTCGAATCAAGCTCAAGTCAAGCTTGAATTGAGAGTTCGATAACATCTAAATGAATAAGCTCAAGTTAAGCTTCAAACAAGCTCAAGCTCATAAAAAATAAATCAAACCAAGTTTGCACAATCATTTCAAAAGCTTGGTTCATTTTAAACTCGGCTCGGCTCGGCTCATTTATAGACCTAAATCTTCCCCCATCCAATTATCTAACCTTCTTCAAATATTAGTTTTTAGTCAACCTTGGCTTTCCCTTACATCCATTTTTCACCGAAGTTTGCAATTACTTCCACATTCCTTTCCAACAATTGGCTCCCAACTCCATTAGGCTACTGTGTGGAGTTATCATTTTGTTTTGGTTGTACCGAGTCTCACTACATCCCGAGTGTTTCACTATTTTTACAATCCGAAAAAATTTGAGTTAGGCGTCTTTATCTTCCAATCCTGAGTGGGTGTTGTTTTCTTTGACAAGATGCTCACTTCCAACAAGGGTTGGAAATCTCACTTCTTCTATCTCCGATCAGTCCCTCCAGTGACCTTCCCGACCGACTAGCAAATGGAATTGCCCTCTATTCTCAAGCTAAGTGTATACAAATGGGAGTCGATCTATCTCACAGCCTCCACTCAACTGTTGGTTTAAAGATCAATATTTATACGTTGCTATTGGAGGGTGTTCTATATATCTTCAGACTGAGTCCCATCCGAGTCCAATTGCCCGACAGTTTCAATGAGAAATTCACTTCTCCTTACTGTTATATCTAACTGATTTTTCCCCTATTTTACAGCCAAAACGATGTGGAAGGTGTGCCTCGGAGACTCCACCAAACTAGATGATGAGAAGATGGACGCTCGTAGTGAGCCCAAGCTAGAAAGCCACGGGCTCGTGCTGATTGGCCCTACTGAAGGCGTTCCCAATCTCTCAACTCAGATTAGTAGCAATCACACAATTATAACAGGTTAATTGAACTACTACAAAATAAAAGAGACAGAAGAATTTACTTGATTATAACCTAGATGGTTGTTAATCCAAGGCAAATTAAAAAGCACTAAAAATCCTTTTCGTTAAAGGCAAAGAAGCATCTTACACTCGTTGCATGCTCAAAAGAACTAATAAATGAATACTAGAGTTGTTGTTTATTTCCTAGGTCTAGGGGTCGTTTTATAGCCCCTGGAAAACTCTATCCACAGCTTGAAGGTGCCTCCAATATGGTCCCAAGCGCCTTCCATTGGATAAGTTTTATCTGCAGCGGATAAAACTCTATCCGCAACAAACGGCTATCGGAAGACACCTTTAAAGGTTGGAAGGCACCTTCGTATTGTTCATCAAAGGTACCTTCTATCCATAGAAGGCGCCTTTAATAGCACAACTCAGCTAAAAACTGATCTCTTCACATAGTTCTTCGCGTAGGTGATTCTCCGGCTAACCGGAGTTGAGCTCACCCGAACCCAACTCTAACCTTCTCCTCGAGCAGCCTTCCTCCCCGGCTTCTCGTCCCTCGGACAACTGCGTGTGTCCTTCTCATCCGCAGGTGTACACTTCTACAGCATTTCGTCCTTCGGATGCACTGAGCCCATTGACTCCCTTCCCGTGTCATCCTTCTCGCTAGCTACATCTTTTGTTCGACTTCTTATGTTTCTAAGCTCTTGCACACTTAGACACAAGGATCAAACACAACAGGACCTAACTGAATTTAGCTGACCATATCAAAACTACCACAGAGTACTAACATAACCAATGTGCGAGGGTACCTTTAGTCTATCCAGGGTGCCTCAAACACTGTTCATCATAGGCTTAAAATATATTTTTACCCCTACAAAAAGTGTTAGTCCAAATTATACCCTGCAAAATAGAGTTAACACAATTTATAAGCATTATTAATTAGTTTTGTCTGTCCGAGACCGGGATCTAGTCATGGTCTCAGTTTAGGCATCCAAAATAGACCTAAATTGGATCATCGCCTAAAGTCCCTTTGGAACTCGTCCTCACTGGGACACTCTCCTCCAGTGATTTACATTACTTACCATACAAAATCGCTTCACTCTCTTTCAGCCCACTAAGTCTTCCCGCCAGTTGTTAGGTCTACATACCCAATTGGACTTTGGTCAGCTGTCAAGTCATGCAGATCTAGCTAGATTTTCCATCAAATATTGAGTTACTGTTTGACCTATCTGGACTTCTACACCAGCTATTAGGTCCTCCGGACCTAGCTAAATTTCAGCCTGGTGTTAGACCCGTCAAGTTCTACACACTTGGTAGAAAGTTTAGATCACACTACACATAAGTTTAATCCATTTGACATTTATCAAAACTTAGGTTTGATCATTGGTGCCAACTGTACTAACAATTTGTTGGCCTTTAAACTAAGTTATCTTTTGAAATAAGGGAACATTCTTGAGGTTGATGCAGTTATTGTTATTGTGTTAGTAGAAATTTTATATTCTTTAATTTGGTTATTAAAAAATATAAATATTACTGAGTGTTATTGCACTAGAATGATAGTTAAATTACTAATTAATTTAAATTTATATGTGTAATAATCTCAAATGTGGTGTCTAGTGTCGACGATTGTATGTATATGTAAAATTATTAATTTATTTATATGTAAATAACCATTTTAGATTTTTTTTTTGTAAAATATTAATTATGCACTAAAAATTTCAAAGGTTTTTGGTAGGATCGTACAATTCTATGATTTGATTCTAACCGATCTAATCCTGACCTCAAATTGATCCTGCGTAGGATTACAATTTTGCAAACTATGCTCCTGATGTTTGAATGAAGGGCATTTATGCTGCTTGGCAGAAAACACTTATGATGCTCGGTGGAAGATATATATACACTGTTTGGATGATAACTACTCCTAATGCTCTGGATAATTTGAATACCATCATATGCCCCTCCTTCAAATATGACTGAAGAGATAAATCGAATGAAGTCCAATTAAAAATGTTGAGTCGAAGAGGATTTCGCTTGGGGATAAATCCGGATCTTATCAGATGTCTCTCCTTCAAGTCAAATTGAAGATTGATGTTTGTTGGTGCAATATCCCTTGGGTTAAGGTTAACCAGGTTGACTAAGCTTGAGTTGGCTCAAGCTTGAGTTTTGATGTTTGGGTTTCGATGTTTGACAATACATGGAGATTGCAGGTGCAATCGTCCGATTGGGGAGATTGTTGGTGCAATCGTCCGATTGGGGAGACTGCTGGTACACTTCCCCTCTGGTCAGGGTTTAACTAGATTGTTGTGAAGAAGAGTCAAGTAGGTCAAGATTAACCAGATACTTGACTGAGAAAATCCTAGTGAGTGAAGCTAGGTGAAAATCTTAGTGAGTGAAACTAGGTGAAAATCCTGGTGAGTGAAGCCAGAGGCAAGCCCTAGTGAGTGAAGCTAGGCAAAAGGAAAGACCTAGTGAGTGAAGCCAGGCAAGTGGAAATTCAGGTGGGTCAAGGTTGATCGGAAACCTAGTGTTTGGAAGTCCAAGTAGGTCAAAGGGTTGACCGAATACTTGACACAAGGAAATCCAGTTGGGTCAAGGTTGACCGGACATCTGGTGGAAGGAAATCCAAGTGGGTCATGGATGACCGAACACTTGGCACGACAAGAAAATTCCAAGTGGGTAAAAGGATTGATCGGACACTTGGTGAAGAAATTCGAGCAGGTCAGGTTGACCGGATGCTAGGCACGAGGAGTCTCAACAGGTCAGGTTGACCGGATGTTGGGTTTGGGGACCTTAGACTTGAGTTTAAGCAAGTCAAGGGGGTGTCAATCAATCGGTTGATCAATTGAACCGAAGCTCAATCCATCAGCCTATCAATTGGGAGAGTGCTACAATAAATAGCAGCCCAATCGATTGGGAGCTTATATCACGCACACAGAAGCTTTCCCAATCAATCAGCCGATCGATTAGAGTTGGTTTCCTCGCACGATCGAGAGGAAGCTTGAATCGATCGGTCGATCGATTCAAGTCTCCGTCCAGAGAGTACAGAGGTGCTCTGAATCAATCGACCGATCGATTCAAGCCTCCCCAATCGATTGGGATGTGACCGTT
>JBBMJZ010000027.1:475579-501209 GCA_037833815.1 Zingiber zerumbet
TGTACTTGTTTATCTTTTCCGCTTTGTTTGAATTTTCAGCCATGTGGCCTGTATATTATCTGCGTGGTTGTGGTTTATTCCAGCCATATGTGGTTGATGTATTCTGTATGTATATATGTCTCAGATTGTCACCGGTGCAGGGGAGATGCTGCCGAAATTTTTCGGTAGAGACTCCTCTAGGGGCGTGACAAATTCAGACAGTCAAATCAGGAAAAGAGAGACTCACTGAAAGTATATGTTGAGAGGCTAAATCTATCCCTTCCATAGAGTTACCTCTCCAGAAGTGCCTATTAGCCGACCGCCAGGAGGTGGCTAAAGCTCCGTGCAGCTGAATTTGACCACAGATAGGAGGGGTGTCACCTGCGGTTGTTGAATCCACTATGGTCATAGAAGGTAGGTACCAGGAAGCAGAGAAATCAAATTTTGTCCGAGGTCGTTCCTCGGTGTGAAGAGCGGAGGTGGAGGTATGGTCGAGAGAAGCCGAAGGGTCTGCAGAACTCCCTGGTTGGTCTCTAGCAGGAGGGTCAGCCTGCTCGGGAGCTATGGTCTGGACGGGAGTGGGCGCTGGCACCTCCGCAATAGGAGTAGACCCCCGGGCGGGGGTTGTCGCATTGCCCTTAGAGGTTTTGGAGGAAGTTCGCCCAGGAGGAGGAGGTGGAGGAGACGACTGAATCGAAGGAGTGATCCTTTTCCGTTTACGCTGAAGACGTAAACATTTGTCTGGAGGAGGAGATGGGGTGCACTCCTCCTCGATCGGTTCTAGGGGCACAGAAGCAGCTTCAAGAATGGAAGTTTCTATAAGGAGCTGGGAGGAAGTCTCAGCGGGCTCTTCCATTGGTTCACTTCCGAGAACAGTTGAGGAAGTGGCCAAGCCTTTCTTGATTTCCTCACCCACACTCTTCCAAAGGCTATTGGATAGCTTAGCCGATTTAATGGAATAGGCGCAAAACATGGCAGCTTCTACAAAACAGGAAGAAAATACCTCAGTTAGCAAACATCAGATTAGGAAAAAGCAAGGGCTTACCAAATGGAGCTCCTATGTCGGCATAGATCGTGCTAAGCCCAAATAAGTGTAGAAAGCCTTCCCGCAGTATCACAGATAAAAGGATGTGCACTCAGTTTAGTTTCTCAGAAGCTACGCTGCAAATAGGGTGGTGTTTATGCTTGGGCAGCTCAGAGGGTGGAGGAAGGTTAGAACACCATTGAGTGGGACCAATAATTGGTTCAGGCAACCTAATAAAGAAGAAGCGGGACTTTCAACCCTTGTTGGAGGAAGGCATATCGGAGAAGAATTTATAGCCTACTTTAGATTGCACCATAAATACACCTGGCTCAGATCGTTTGAAGGAGTAAAAATGGTGAAAGAGCTGGACAGTTAAAGGGATCTGGTATACAAGACAAAGGATGACCATGCCGCAAGCAGTGCGAAAAGCATTAGGGGCAAATTGAGAAAGTGAAATGCCAAAATACTGACTTAATGAAGATAAGAATGGGTGGATAGGAAAACAAAGACCTCCCAAGAGTTTATCCTTGAAGAAGGTTATGAAACCTTCGGGGGGAGAAGAGGGATGTTCATTGGGACCGGGAGCTTGGAGTTGGCAATCGTCAGTAAGGTGCAGACTGGCGCGGATCATGGACAGGTCGCTAGTATCCAAGTCAGAAATATAATATGAGTACCAGGGCATCTCCTTACCTACAGCCATGATTGTTGTAATGAAGTAGCGGGCCGACAAGAGGAAGATTAGTAGTATCGAGTAAAGGCGGAGAGGGAGACCTAAAAAGCGATCACAAGGAAAAGTTGGAAGTTCAAAGGCAGAAGAAGCAATGAAAGGGTGACGGCGGACTGCCTTTAGGGTTTATAAACAAGAGCTCCTAAGAAGTATCGAAGAACAAGGCAATTGACTTGGGACGCAAGCTGCACGACGACCATCAGATCGGAAAAGCACAGAACATCGAGAAGAGGATGATAGACATGATTTAAAAGAGAGTTTAAAATTTTAAATCTTTCCTTTTATAAGTTTCTACAAAAGATTAAGAGAAGGGATGAATCTCTTTCCTTATTTGTAGTTAAAAGGAGATTTTAATTTTTAGTGAAAACTTTCTTTATTTGTAAATCATCCACATGTTGATAAGAGAGATTTTAAATTATTAAAATTTCCTTTTATAAACCAACCATGAAGGGATTTTAAAAGAGAAATTTTTATTTTAAAAATTTCCGGAAACAAATAAGGAAGTTTTAATTTTGTATTTAAAACTTGCCTTATTTGGAGCTTGATGAGGGGTCAGCCACAACATGAGTTGTAAGGAAATTTGAATTAAAGTTTCTTTATTAACTAATGGCAAGAAAAATAAGGAAGTTTTAATTACAATTAAGTTTCCTTATTTGTCATGACAAAGGATTATAAAAGAGAGGGAAGGGGTGCCTTCATAGGTGCACAACTCTCTTCTATTCCTCTCCTCTCTTCCTTGGTGGTGGACGACCCTCATCCTCCCTCTCTTTTCTCCTTGTGGTGGCCGAACCTCATCCCTCTCTTGGAGTACTTGTGGTGGCCGGTTCTAGCTTGGAGAAGAAGGAGAGAAAGGAGGCTTTGTTCTAGTATCCCTTAGAGCTTGAAGGTTGGTGGCCGAAACTTGCAAAGAGGAAGGAGGCTTGGTGGTTCTCATCTCGGTAGATCATCGCCCACACGCCGTCCATGATAAGAAGAGGAATACGATAGAAGATCTAGAGGTTATTGTTTACAAAGAAAGGTATAACTAGTAATTCTATTCCGCATCATACTAGTTTTCTTTTTATGAATATCAAACACAAGAGGCTTATGATTCTAAGTTTCGAATTTACATTTCGATTTATGTTTCTTTTCTTTTTCGATCTTGTGATTCAATTGTTCTTAGTGGTTAAACCTAGGGTTACTGTAGAGAGATTAAATATTAAATTTCTTTGAGAGGCTTTGTCTAGGCAGTGGTGAATGCTCCCATACCCAAGAAGGCCTAGTGTCTCACCACGTTATGTCCTGGAAGCCAATTTTAGAAATAAATATTTAATCAACTTTGTAACATGGGTGAACTTGGATTAATAATATTAAGCATCGTTTGAGATCTAAGTCTAAACCTCTAAGAATAGATAAGTTAAATTTGGAATCAATAATGTTAAGTTCTGTTTGTGATTCCAAGTTTAATTTCTAAAGAACACATGGTAGCTAGGAAAGGTTCAGACCTTGTACAAAATTTTTGTACATATGAACCATTAGGTATTCCGAGTAGCAATCAACATGATCATGAGTGGCACCTAGTTACATCATGATCCTCAATTAATAAAAAAATAATAGTTGATCTCAGAATTAATTCTGAACCCTTCAGCAGTTACAGTGAGTCATGTCTTGTTCTTTTCACTCGTCTTATACCCACTTGGTTTAAAACATGGCCTATGTGTTTGCCCTCATTATGCTGATTACGTTACACCTAGCCTAAGTAATACTTCCTCGTTCTGCAGATTCAAATTACTCGTATATGTGTACAAGAGTTTCATACTCTTAACATGTGATACTTTGGACAAAGATTTTGAGTAATAATCCTAACAAGTGGTCATAGGATATACGTCTCCTTGCAAGGAGCAGTGAATCTTTTGTGGGTTATCTAAATACATTTGGGCACTTTGACTTATACCCAATCATCTCGGGTCCATACCTCCAAGAGAGGTCTGGTTAAGATGTTAAAGTATAAGTCTCCATGGACAAGATGACTTGTATACCTCAAGGTCGAAGGAAATTTACACTCAAGTTGCTATAAGAACTTCACAGACATATCTATATATGTAGAGAACCATATGAAATCTTACAGTAAGTCGCTCCAATGAACTAGTTACCATAACTAGCATCCACGTTTAACTCTCGACATTCCAATATCTCCAGCTAGTGAGAAATAGCTGCTTGACCGAATCAATGAGTATAGCCCGTGCTAGTCTTACATAATTGATGATGTCCAAATGCACCAATTTGACAACTAGGAAAATTTCAATATGCTCATAATTTCAAAGACTTCAGACTTGTGTATCATTAGATGCACATATCTATATGAGAGTGATCATTAATGAAAGTAATAAAGTAGCTATAACCTTCTAGTGTGTGAGTTGACATTGGTCCACATACATTAGTATGTATAAGCTCAAGTAACTCATCAGCTTGTTCACCCTTTCCAGAAAAAGGTAACTTTATCATCTTACCTTTTAAACATGAATCACATGCAGCAAATATATCTAATTTAAATTACTTGAGAACTGCAATCTTTTACAATTCGGACATGCGTTTCTTGCTTATATGGCCAAGGTGATAATGCCACGAGTAAAATGTTAATTGATTATATATTTGAGCACATTTATTGCTCGTTTTGATTTTGAATATGTCACCAGATATATCTAATGCGTAGATGCTATTGTATAAAGTTCCAGTGTCATAAAGAACACCATTTAAGATTATATAATAACAATTGTTACTAAAAGTCAAATGGAAACCTTTTCTATTTAAGAAAGAAATAGAAATAATATTCTTTATTAATGTAGGAACAAAATAATAATTATCTAGTTCTAATACAAGTACACTAGGAAGCTTTAATAAGTATGTTCCAGTGGCAACTGTAGCAACCTTTGATCTATTCCAAACTCGCAGACTTGATTCTCCCTTGACGAGTCTTCTGTTATTCCTTAGCTTATGTATGTCATTACATATATGTGAGCTACACTTAGTATCCAATATCCAAGTGTCTGAGGAAATAACATGACAAACAATAACAAAAATACCTGAAGAGGATGAGACATCGGATGCCTTATTCTTTTTATGGACTCAAGATAAATCTTGCAGTTTCTTCACTAGTGTCCCATCTTGCCACAATGATGGCATGGGCTCTTTTGTGATGGCTCTATTATCTTAGCCTTTTTACTCTTCCCCTTAACCTGATGTTTGACTTCCTCTTAGAATCTTTCTTGGAGGAGTCTACTAACATCACAATTTTCTATTCACCTTTAACAAAAAGCTCCACAGTCTTGAGCATATTAATCATCTTGGGGATGGTTGATTCCAAATTATTCATCCGATAGTTCATCATAAATTGTGAATGACTTTTCGAAAAACTATGTAAAATTAAGTCAATACTTAACTCATGATCCATCACAAATCTAGTGATATTAAACACTCTATATAGCTATTCATCTTTAATACAAATTATACTATAGACGAACCCTCCTGCATCTTTGAGCAAAAGAGAAACTTGGAGACCTTGAGCCTTTCAGATCTAGCTTGCTCATCAAACATCTCATGAAGATGATAGATAATATCATAAGTATTTAAATACTCATGCTATTTCACTACAACAAATATGTTAAAAGACAACACTATAAAGACAACGGTTTTCGAAAGAACTGTTGTTAATTTGATAAAAGACAACGGTTTTATCAAAAACCATGTTATCGGACTTATGTGATGCTCAAAATCCTAGTGTGTTGGGGCTCAGAGGTTACGAGCTAACTCATTTTCTGAATTCATTTGACGGATAGAATATGAAACTGAACTATTCCAGAATTAATAGAATTGTTCGATCTAAGTACATTCAAAAACTCATATTATCTTCATGAGTGTGATACAAATAAAATGACCAGATTTTAAATTCTATTTGAATATTTTAAAACTGACTTCTAAATATATAAAAATTGTGTTATAAATTTACTCGTCAGATGAATCAGGAAAAAAAACCCATCTATTTATTAAAAAACATATTATATATAAACTAAATTTATCCTGAGAATTTCAATGCATCAAAATATACGGGAGAAGTAAGAAGAATGTGACCTTATAATATTAAAAATTTTCATCCTTCTTTTGCCGAGAGATGATGTGATTTTTCAAAAATCCTAAATCCTAAACCGGTCAGATAAATTATCAATTATGCAAATTTAAATATAATATACTTGTTTTTAAATAAATTAATCACGCACTCAATTTAGTCTTTATATTTGGGCTTGATAAATATATAATAAGTACAAAAAATATACATTGTCTACTGACGATGAATTTTAGTTAACTGTGTAAAAAAAATTATAAATATTATTATTTTTAATTTAGATATTTAACTTTTGAACTGATTAATTTGGAAGATGATCAATTTAATTTTATAAAAAATTTTTATTAATGATAAGATAATTTTAAAAATGTTCATAAAAGTCATCTAAATAGATAATATTCTCGGATTGTCTCTTGTTCCGTATTAGAGGAAAAAGTTTTCTATATTTCGTCTCGTTATAATTAAGATTTGAATATTAAATTGCTTAGTTATATATATAAAAGTCTGGACGGAGAAGATAAGACCAGTCATTTTCCGAGACAATCATAGATTATTTTAATTATTTTAAATTTTTGTTCAAATAAAAAAGAGAGAATTTTCCAAAATAATATGATGAATGCGTTATCTCTGTCCGCATAAACCAATATAATAATAAATTCGCAGCGGGTAAATTTCCTCTGTATGGTCTTTGCGGTTGAATCATTACCACGTGTCACTACCAAGAAGCTTAAGCCCCCACGCAGAGGATCAATGAAAATCATCTCCGCTGGTCCCACATTGACTAGCAAATGACGCAGCGGGTAGGTTCCGTAATCGTTTGCGCTTTTTGATCTATTCTCCGCCGCGCATAGATAATTTCTGTACGGAATTTCTAAAATCTATTTTCCTATTCCCCCTATCGAACCGCTGGATCGACCGATAACGTCGACCTCTGACGGCATATCTCCGCCTTGCGAGGACAACAAGGGGTCGACCTTGAACGCGCCGGAGGCTTGGAAGTGGTCGCAGGATTTCCGGATCTCATCTCCGATCCGTCGCAGTTAGATCTTATAGTTTCCTTTCTAAGAAAGAGCTATTCTCTTGTTTCGTTAGGCTCTGGGATGACGATGAATGCAGCTGCGGCCGCGCCCGTGATTCGGTCGCCTTCATTAACGGACAATAAACTGTGGTCTAGAGGTAGGAGTTCCGCGGTACGTAGTTCTTCTGCTGGTTGGTGTTCAAGGGGCTCTACTCGGTTGGATGGCTTGCGGACAAGGTGGTGGGTGCGTAGGCTGAATGTTAGGGCAACGGAGCGATCGTTCGGGAAGGGTTTGAGGAACGTGAGCACTAAGGCGGTTGTTGCCTCTGATATGGGCGCGGAGGAGGAGGTCGGATACAGCAGGTGTTTTCTTAGGCCCCGGAGTGAAGAAGGTTCGATCCTGTTTTTAAAATCCCTTTCTGATTTGTTGAGTGTTCTTCTTGATTCTTCCAATATGGTTCCTTGGATTTTTGCGCTTTCTAATAGGATGACGAGCTTTGCTGTTTTTCTCTGGTGAATGATTTCTCTGTGTTGTATTTATATTGCCCAAATTGTATCTGATAAAAAAAATAATAATCAAAGTTTGTAGCTGTCGTCATGCGGCATTGTATATTCTATTGCTTCGATGATTTTGCATATTGTACTATAAACTTCCTTTAACGAGGGCAAGGGAAGCGTATAGCTTTTAGCTTTCTTCCTGGTATTGTAGGCAAAGCACCATCTCCTTCATGATTCAACAAAGTTCCCTGAATGACTGTTAAATTAACTGCAAATTAAACGATTTCTGTTCAAATTGACATCACTAGGATGCCGTCATGTTTTAGAAACAGTTGGCACTTTATTTTGCTATATTATTATTATTTGATGAAAATCAGTCAACATTCAACAATTGAGGTGGGTACATTTCTTCTATTTTTTTTTTTTTTTTGTTTATAAAATTTGGAATGAAGTTTCTATAGAAAAACAAATAGGCAAATTGTTTTTGGACTATGTAATTGATCAACTTGTTTTGTCTGCAGAGCTACTTCTTTGTATAAGGAAGGAAGTCGAGGCTAGAAAGCTTTCACCAGATATTGCTATTAGACTAGAAGAACTCTATTATAACTATCGAAATGGTGTAAGTTCAGTCTGAAAAATAGATTCTTTATATGTTTGCTATGGTAATTATCCACTCAGGGTATAAATACTCAATTCTGGCAGCATTTATTCAGACAACTCTGGGTCTCTTATGCCTCATTGTTGAACTATAGGTTTCACTGTGTAGACTGTCCGTTAGTTGTTGCATGCCACTAGGTGATTAAATCCTACTTTTCTTTTCCTGTTTGCTTGCCAGTTATGTGTTAATCAAAAAGGAAATGATTTGTTGAAAGGAATTTCATTGGTTGTGCCAATAGCTATAAGTTGTATTCAGTAACAACAAACTTTTCCTTGAACCTGAAAGGTTAAAACCATGGTCATAGGCCAATGACTGTAAGATTTTCTTGTTCAATCTTTTGCCAACGACGAGGAAGATCTAAAAATCTATCTAAACTCAACTAGATGAACTTATAGTCTTTGTTTAAATACTTGTAGTTTTTTTCCTAGAACATTGTATTTTATGATAGTTATGCTGATTTCAATACCAAACTTAAACTATGCATAGGAAACTTTCTTCGTTGAATTGAGAGAATTTCTGGTTGAGGATAGTTGACATTAAGTTCATTGGATGAGTTCATAATTCTCCCTTGTACATTTTCTATGCCTGTTGTTGGAAATACTTTTCCATCTTCAGAACACCAAGAGAAACTAAAAATAGAATCATCTTTTCCTTTGAATTGTCAGGTTATGCAAAGTAGAGATCCTAGTTCAAGAGAGATTATTTTATCTAATATGACAGTTGCGTTTGATCGTATTCTCTTGGATGTAAAGGTATCATTATCTATTGTTGATTGTTTCTGACTTTTGGGAAATATTCTGATGGAAAAGACTAGTGATCATGAACCCCCAAATTTCTTGCAGGAACCTTTTAACTTTTCACCTTATCATAAGGCAATACGAGAGCCTTTTGACTACTACATGTTCGGTCAGAATTATTTGCGGCCATTGGTAGATTTCAGGTATTATAATATTCTTGTTCGTCTGTACTTTGGAATCTCCTTTCTAAATTCATGTGAAGATAATATAGATAATTATGCTGGATTGAAATTTGTGTGACTCTTATAGTTCACTAAGGTAAAATAGTGTTGCTAGTCTATGGTTGTATATTTGAATATGATACCGTAATAGTTCTTTTCGTTATGATCTAGCTTAGCATCAAAGCACCAGCCATGCTATTATAGAACATCAAAGTTTTGATTGGATGATACACTCTTGTCAGCATGTGATGGAGTTGATAACTGACACTGAGTCATTTATGCCATTGGGTTTCTTTGTACGCGCCTCCTATTGTTAAATTGGTCATCTAGCTATGTCAATTTTATTCAGTTGGCTAGCTGGCTGCAATACCAGTATACAATGAATTTCAGTCTTTATTTCTGTCATAAATAGCAACTTGACCTCAGTTGTTTTGTACAAGCATCAAATAGTTTATCGTAACAGAGGCTTTGATATCTGTTGGCCTAGATGTTGTTATTAAGCACTTAGGTTATGATAGGTAAGGCTTCAGACCTTTATTGAAGTAAAGGTGAGCACCTCTATCTAGGCATTTTCTCCGAGTGACAATCTTGTCTAAATTGCCCTCTTAGCCAAGTTGAAGGCATCCATGTAGCAGATCAATTAAATTCCTCATTCCTTAATTTTGAAGTTGCATCTCGGGACAACACAAGCATAAATTTGCTAATTTGTGGGCATATTAGGACATATATAATCTTAAAGTGTAACTTTTATCAATAATCAACCCAAATAATGAGCATCATAATATGCATCAATACTTAGATGTTCATACTTTTTGGTAATCCTTTTCTTTGAGATCCATAACTGTTCTTTCCAATGGCATTTCTTGGCTTTTTGCTTAAACTGACTCACAGTGTTGAATACAAATGATATCTCTGGTCTAGTAATTGTGTGATAGATGAGTGCTCACATAATAATAATAATTTTGAAAGTCATGATCTTATACCATCTTTTATGGTTCTATATTTTTGGAGTTACTGCGAGTCTGTATCCAAATATACCGACTTTGCAAGAGATTCATTACCTATCTTCTTTGAGATAAAGTCAATCCTAGCGAGCTGAAGGTGACTTCCACTCCAAGAAAGTAACATGGCCTCCTTAAGTATTTAGTAATAAATTTGGCTTTGAAATATTTTCTGATGTCTATAATACCCTATATAGAATATTATCAACAAAAGCTGAAAATGTTGATTGTTAAAGCATCTAATTTAATTTAAATATATTCTAATTAAGGGTGTTGAGGTTAGAATCGAGATCCTTTTCGGAATGATAAATAGATATAGTATTGGATTGTAGGCTCACAATATCCTACTTAGGATTTGGATCATTTAGGTCAATTTGGATCATCGTAAGATCCTAAGGTCTGAATTGTAATTTTAACTTTCATGCATATTACATTTGCAGGTCTGATTGGCCAATCTGTGAATTCTATTACTAGATCAATATATATATATTAGGTGAATTTATCTGCCAAATTGACTTGTCTGATGTTGCCTTGCATAGAACTCATTGGAGGGATAAGACTTCGGTGCCTTGGAGTGGCCTGTGCCTCCTATATTGACTTAGCTCATAATCAGTCATATTTCCACCATCTTCATGATACTTTTCTCTGGTTATATGTGCTTAAATGGATAAGGTTCCATATTCTCACTTACTCTGGCCTTTGAATCAACTTGAAGATACACTTCTTTCCAGGAACACTATTTAGACACTTTTAGGAGCCAATTACAATTACCGATCTATATGTCATACACAACATGCATCTGTGGGTGCCGAAATTCATGAATTAAGTTTTTAGTTATATGTAAATATGCTTGTTTGTTAAGAAATTGATTTTTTTCCCCTAATTATTTCAGATCATCATATGTTGGCAACCTTTCCATTTTCTTAGACATGGAAGAGAAGCTTAAGCAGGTGCTGATGAGTCATTGCATATTATTAGCATGAATGATCTTTGTTGTCCGGCTAATTCATTTGCTAAAATATGGGTCCCTATCCGCTTTATGCTTTGACTTACAATATAAACTTCTGGTAATCAGATATGTTCTTAGAAAAATATGAGTTAGCTGGTCTTCAACATTTTATCTGGTATTTTGGTGTTTAATAAAACTAATGTCTTTTGTATATTGTAGGGCCACAACATTATTTTGTTCTCCAATCATCAGACAGAAGCAGATCCAGCAATAATTGGATTATTGCTTGAACAAGCATTTGCATATTTCGCTGAGAAAATTGTAAGGCTGATATTAGTTTCATTGTTCTCTGTATATTTCATTGCTGTTAAGCTGTTCTGAATTATACCTCAGGTTTTTGTCGCAGGAGATAGAGTAGTTACAGACCCACTTTGCAAGCCTTTTAGCATGGGAAGGTCCTTATAATTTCTTTTATGGCCCAAAGTAGAAAATTTGTATTACTATCTTGCAATTAATCTTCAGCTACTTGTATTGTGATGCATGCTTGTGTTTCAGAAATCTTCTTTGCGTATACTCAAAGAAACACATGCATGATATTCCTGAGCTTGTTGAAATGAAAAGAAAAGCAAATACTAGAAGCCTCAAGGAAATGGCTTTGCTACTGAGGTATGCAATGTTTTCATGCTTCATTTTTCTTTTATTATTTTGAACATTCAAAGGTTTACACTTGTCACTTAGAGCCATCTTATTAGCTATCAAAGAACTCTTACAGATATTGGAACCTAAACTCTGTAATGGTCAGTTTGATGATCTAGTGCATTTTAATCTTTCACCAATTTATATACACAAACGTTTCTTTTGTTGTTTTATAGAATATCAAGTTGAACAACAACCAAACAAATGCTCTTGGATCTCTTTTGTTAATTGGCCTATCACCTCCCATACTTGGATTATTCATGTACCCCCACTAGCTATTGCACTGGCACATTCAATCAGACAAGGACACTCTGATTGACCATGTGCTAAGATTGTAGAAAATAAATTGTTGGGCATGCCTGTGCTGTATATTTGTACGTCAATTCAAGTAACAAAGCTTATTGTACATCAGTTATTAGCTATGCCATCCTTGAATGTATCTAAGCAAACTCATCTCAATGTGAACCAGTAGCTTTATCTAATATGAATATGATGTGCCTAGCAGGAGACCCACTAAGCATCTATGTAGCATCTTCCATTGCTGCTGCGAGATTCAGAGTTCTGTGGTTGTGAAATCCAGAACATCTAATTATGTCACACAACATAAAATTCTACTCTTTGAGATCACTTAAGATTATTCTTTGATCTCCTATTATGTGGTCAATTACTTTCACCAGTTAAGTTGAAGGATTCACGTACTTATAGATGACAACTATCATATAGATTTTCCTTTCAGACACCCAATGAATCAATTTTTTCATTATTGACCATCCATAATATGCAGTCATTTCATCATTATTGGTAGACAAAATATAATAATGATGGTTAACATTTAAAGTATCATTTTGTGCTCGACTGATCATTTTTGGGTAAAACTATACAATTTTGGTATTGCACCCAACGTTAGAAGTGTTGAGCCGTGTCAGCAGCACTGGTGAAATTTATCGTTTTGTCCACCAATTAGCATGCAAAACTCATGGCACCAACATCGGCACACCGAAACAAAAGATACCGACGTAGAGAAAAGAAAAATCAAATTAGAAACACTGAAAGAAAGAAGAGGAAGAAGTTAGTGGGGGAGAGAGATGACATGATCACAACAAGTGTAGTAGTCGTCGCAAGTGGCGGACACTGCGAGATCTTAAGGTGGTAGGTGGTTGTGGACGACGAGTGACCACAGGTCCGGCTGGCGGCTGTAAGCGGTAGACAATCATAGATAGCTTTTGGTGGGATATGTGTGGGTGCGGGGAGTGAATGGGAGCAATGGGTGTGGACCATAGGTGGTTGTGGACAACAGGCTGCCAACTGTAAGCGGCAAGCGGCCACACGCATATTGGGGAGAGGACCTTAAATAATACAACTAACCTAATTAAATGCGATTGAACCAATTTTTCCTATATATAAAATTGGTTTAGTTTTAGATCGACCAAAATAAAATTTTCCTATATATAAAATTGGTTTAGTTTTAGATCGACCAAAATAAACCAAATCGAGTTAGGTTTGGACCAACTCGATCTTAATTACCATATCTACATGATTTATTTTAAATTAAAAAAACTCAAAATATTGATTTCATTTAGCTTAATTAAATATCTGAAAATTTTCAAAAACTAATTTTAAATATAAAAAATTAAATAAAATAAAATTTAGTATTTAATATAAGTAAATATTTTCTATGTTCTAAATTTTGTAATGTCGAAAGATTAATTATGATTTTAATAGATGTGAATTGATTAGACAAGATTAATGTAGTTAAAGAAAAATCTATTTTCAAATTTAAATGTGAGTTTATCAAAAAAAAATCTTAAATATGAAAATTTCAAATTTAATTCAATTGAATCCAATTCACATTTTGTATATTTAATTTATAGAAATTTCAAAATTATAAAATTAGGTAATTTAATTACAAAACGTAAAATTTAATTTAAACCTAAAATATAATATTTTAAACCTAAAAATTTAAAAATTTTGATTTTGTTTTGTGTAATCTAATAATTATGTACAATAAATAAATTTAAATGATAAAATTTTGAATTATTCCACCTAATCGAATAGTTTTTTTATTTAGGGTTTTATCGTACCAAAAATAAAAAAAAAATATTTAATGCTTCTTATCAAAATGCTTATAAATAAATTTCACGTAATTACATAAAGTAATATTTGTTCATTTCAAACAAAGTTACATCATTAAAATTGAAAATATTTTATCAAAATATGAACTCAATAATGGCACCTGGAATACAAAAAAAATTTTTATGACAATTAAATATATTTTAAAAAATAATTTTAATTAATATACATTTATATTTAAAATGAAAAAAGTATCGAAACCATATTAGCATTGCACAATACGGAACTCAAATCGTATTGTTCTAGTCCGGGACTTAAACTCTAGCATTACTCGAAATTTTAAACCTTGATTGTACCATGTTGACACTTGCATCTTTGGTATACAACAAAGTGTGTCAATATGAGTTCGATTGAGATTTGCACTTTTAATCTGCTTTCACTTGGCATTTGTTTAGAGCAATTGGATAACAAATCGAGAAAAGTTGGAAACCAACATATCAACTAATGATATACCTCCTTAATAATAGTATTTGTAATAATGTTTTATGAGGTGGAGTCTAATGATATCATAATGAGTATTGTACAAAATTGTTTGTTCCAGATGGCGACAAATACTTTGGGAAAAAATACACTTTAAACTTTACCACAACACTAAAATATATCTACAAGTCATATTTCATAAAATCTCTCAATGTGTACATTTTGCATAGCTTGCTCAGTTGTTTGATGCTCTTAATTCACTCAATTTGATTGGCTTGCCCACACTGCCCTTTTCTTCCCTGTTGGTATCACCCTATCCCCTTACTACGCTCTTGGCCCATCTTATTCATTATGCCTGGCTTACTTGATCACTCACCTTTCCAGTTCCCCATTTGTTCAACACATGCTCTATCTATCCTGGTAACCCTCCCTACCCATTCAACCTATCAGCAAACTAGATTTGTTTATACTGATTTGCCTGTCCTACCCCTTAAGCTATCCCCCTTTGCCGTTTGATCTCTATTCTTTATAGAATGGAATAGATATAAATACTTATCCTTTTGAATGCTATAAGAAATAGCTATGAAGGATAATAGAGAGAATATCAATTTCTTCTGAACTGGTATTCCAACTATTTTGCAATCAAAAATAGGAATCATTATTTTATGAGAATTTATGAAGAATAGACTGGCTGTTCTTGAGAATTAAATGCAACATAAGTTAAGTAGTTAATTAACTTTATAAATAATAATAGCTTATAATGATTTAAAATATTGATATTGAATTTAGGTTAGCATAAACCTATAAAGATAAATAATATCAAATATTAAAAACCCCTATCCGACCCTCTTGATTAATAATTATTAAAAAACTCTAACCCTTAGCCTATTCCTCATCCACTAGTTAAGCCACCATCTCTCTCCTCTCTTTTTCCTGTCTGGACTCTTGACAGTGAGAGCTTGTCTCTGCATTCTATCTATCTGCATTCAGCAGCACCCACATACACTCAACCTCACCCCTCTCTCACCTCCTGTGTCATTTGATTCCTTTAACGGTACGGATTTGTCTCTGGGCATCATTCAAATTTTATTTAGTTTTGACTAGTATTGTCTGTGATAGATTGTCATAGGCAATACTACTGCACTATGCTTTGTTAAAAACTTGCTAGTTTTGTGCTAATCGAACAAGGTATTTTAATTCTTGATCTTGCTGTGAAAGATTGGGCTCTATACATGTGGATCATGCAAAGTCATAAAAATTGTGGTTGAAGCATGTGCAGACATCATATTCTCTCGAATGTCAGTTAAGGATACACTATTAGTGATCTCTAAAAATTTGTGTACTTAAATAATGGCTAATTGTGTATTGAGTGTTATTTAGGCACACAAAGTTACAAACCTTTTTCTTTTTGTATCTGTTCCAATATGGGTTACACTGGCCCATCTTAGTAGGTCCTTGAATGTTCGTAAGCATTGACAACTAGGAATAGAAAATCTGGTGTTTAATGTAGACAAATTAATCCTAGTTTGTCTTTATTTTCTAGTAAATGGTTTTTTTTGATAGTATTAATTTATTGTTTCACATTTGTATACATACATTATATACAAATGTGGCGGGAGTTTCGTGCACCAGACTGCTTTTTATTTGTATATATCATATGGTCAATTATAGTTTGGATCATGCAATTCGGATTTGTATTAGCCATGACTGATCTAATTTTTTTATTTTGAGAAATTGGTATTTTACAAAGATTGTGTAGAGTTTAGAAAAAGTTAAAAAATTTCAATGAAATTAGCTTGAAATTAGTTATATTATATTATAAAATTGATGACATACGCCAAAGATTAGTCAAATATAGAGCAGAAATGAATGAAATTGAGTTGAAAAATGGTCAAATTGAGTGGCCCAACTTGCCTTTTAATCCCAATTTGATTTTTAGAGAACTAGCATAGGAAGGAGAAAGGGACTTTATTTCCCTCTAGAATTGCTTATCCTTGTTGCAATTCGAGATTCGCCATGAGACTAAGGTGCGCTCATTCAATCTTACTATCACTCATCACTAATTAGACTTGATACTTCATTCATCAAGTCTTGGCGCAATGGTACTGTGAATTGAGTGAGATCACAATGATCTCTCTTGGTTAACAATAATTCTAAAACTACCCTTCCACTAAAACTAGCTAGGGATAAAATTATATTAATAATTTAATATAGCAATAGAATTATGATTTTATTAATGGATATATTTTTATTCTTTATTAATTTTTATAGTAATTAATATGGCAATATTTATATATTGTATTATTAATAATTGGAAGGGGAGCCTTGGCGCAATGGTAAAGTTGCTGCTTTGTGACCAAAAAGGTCACGGGTTCGAATCCTGGAAACAGTTTCTTACAAAAAGCAAGGTAAGGCTGCGTACAATGGATCCTTCCCCGGGACCCCGCATGACGGTAGCTTTGTGCACCGGCTACCTTTTTTTTTATTATTAATAATTGGATTTGTAATGATATATAATAGACTTCTTAATACTTTGAATATCCATTGTAATCTCTGAAATTTTCTTTTTAAAATTTTCTCATTTGTTTTTCTTTTTCCTTATCAATTCTGATCTTACGATCCTAGATCAGGTATGATCAATATTAAGATTTTTTTTGCTTGATCCTGATCTTGATTCCGATGTCAATTTTGACAATGTATGAATGGATTTTTTTTTTTTGACAATTCAATCTTAATCCCAATCCTGATACCGACTTTGATATTTATGTTATCAATATAGGAATAAAAAACCCCCTATATTTATGCATCTATGTGAACATATAAGTTTCATAATAATGTTATTTTGTTGCATTGTTCATCTTGAGTCTACTTACTATATGTTGACATCTTTAACATTCATAATTCTTTATTGGCATTTTTTTTCTTTCTCTAAGGATAATCATATAAATTCATGGACAGACAAATTCTAATCAGATAAATCATATTGTATTGTTGTAGATTCTCTATATCCTTTTGTATGTATTTACTTGTTTTCAATGTAGGGGTGGATCACAGATAATATGGATTGCACCAAGTGGTGGTAGGGACCGCCCTAATCCACTCACAGGAGAATTGCATCCTGTATGTTTTTCTTAATTTATATTTTTTTCCCTTATCAACCCTCTTCCTGTTTGATTCATTTTATACTATTTCAAGATTCAATTGAACAATATAATGCCTTTATTTTTGTAATAATCTTGTTATGTCCTGCTGTTAAATTATCTTATGCATAGTTCTATCAATTTTATGGACAGGGGCTTGAATTTTAATTCATGTTAAAATTGCTTATAGCTGAGCAAACAGATATGATTGAGAAATCACTATTTATGACTTCATGAAATTATGATTCTTTTCAGATATATCTTTTGTTGTTATTAGACATACTTGTTGCAATTTGATGGCCATGCTCTTTATTCTCTTAAGAATACTTTTTGTATCTTCATATCAAGTATCAACTGTATCATGAAGGACAATTATGCCATTATGATGAAGAGTCATTCCCCACTGATATGTTCTGAAAAAGCTGTAGATAACTTCTCCTTTGAAACTAAAAACAAAACAGAACACAATTGCCAGCAGCAGATTCTGATAGTCCATGTGGGTTTGGACGTACAATGTGTGCGGTTAGATCAAAACATGATATTTGAACACATCTGGTACTTAGGGTTTCCTACTTAACTGACATATTTAGAGATACTTGTGCTTGCAAGCACCCATCTAGTGTACTATCAAAATGGAAAGCATCCATTCTAATAAAAAGATTAGTGATTAAGTACTTCATTAACTGGAGCTTTTTGGCTTAACATTTCTTTTGGGTTTGTAGCCTAGGTTGATTCTGATATTTCCTTTCGAGTCATTGTTTTTTGATATTTGGTTATTGTTACGCTGATAGAATATTTTCAGGCACCATTTGATCCATCATCGGTGGACAATATGAGGAGGCTTGTGGATCATTCTGGCGTAGTAGGGCACATGTATCCCCTTGCGTTACTATGCTATGATATCATGCCTCCACCACAAGAGGTAACTCTTCTAAAGAGTTGTAGTTAGTCTCAGCATATTCTGAGGTGTCCTTTAGTTGTATTTTTCCTGTAGGTGGAAAAACAAATTGGTGAGAGAAGGAAAATTTCATTTCATGGAGTTGGTTTATCTGCGGGTCTAGAGATGAACTTCGATGAAATCATGTCTAGTTGCGAGAACCATGAACAGGTTAGTAACAATAAATGATTTTTTTGTTTTATCAAAAGTTCCTTTTAACTGGATGAGGCAATAACTTGGCTCAGCTTGGATTCATCAAACTACTGTTTATTTCCCTGCATCAACTAGGTGGTCTGCATGTTTATAAAAATTTGTATGAAATACATCAAACCTTTTGTTAACAAAGAACAATAATCTTGAATACTAAAACAATGATATGTCTATCGATGCAAGTTTACATTATCATGCATCACAAATAATCAATAGAGTATGAAGAAGAGCAAACCTGAGAATAAATAGTAAAATAACATGTAGGCAAGGTCTCCCTGTAAAATAGTGATTGTGGTCCTTGTAACATAGTGATTGTTAAATAGTGATTGTGGTCCTTTGTGAATGCTTGAAAAAACATGCAGGTAAGTTCTCTCTGTGAAGTAGATTAAAAAATAATATTGGTTTAAGGAAGGAAGCAAAAATGTTTCTAACTTGAAATAAAAAAAGAATTCTGCCTCTCAATCTATTTGGACTTTTGAGTGGGGATACAACTTGTTTATTTTGTGCAACACAATCTGGTCCTGTGGATTAGAGGAAGGCAAAGAAATCTCCAAATGCAATAAAAAAGCATGTTCTGATCCCCTTGCTCTCGGTTGTAATTATTTTTTCTTGATGCAACTAGATGTCAGTGGCCTATCAAAACTTTTATTAAATATTTTTTGGCACACCCTACAACTCTAATCTTTTTATTAATCAAATATACATTTAGCTAGGGTGTAGTCAAACTGAGGTTAGCTAAGCCATACTTGACCTTATTCATGGCCTATAAAGTTATTATTAAATAATTTTTGGCACCCTACAGCACCAATCCTTTTTATTAATCACATATACATTTAGCTAGGGTGTAGTCAAACTGAGCTGAGCCGAGCTATACTTGACCTTATTCACGGTTTTCCATTGAAAACATAAATGAGTTTTATTTGAGCTCAATTTCAGTTTAGGGTAAAAAAGTTTTGTTCAAGCTTGTTTATTAGAAAGGCATATTGGCTTGGAGGTTTTACCAAGTTCAACTGGTAGTGTAATTGTGTTTGCAATTTATATAAGACTTGATTCAATGTATGCAACCTGTTTTTTAATTTTTATACAATAGACTTAACGTGGTCCGATCCTTCTTGCATCGAGGTGCCCTTTATATGTTATCAATTTTTTAAAAACAAAAATATTAAATCCTTAGAATTTGTTTGTCAACGTGTTTACGAGCAAGTATTGTGGGAAAATGCCCATATAAACATAATAAAAGATTATTTAAACTAGTCATTTAAATCTATATGTACAAGACAAACATATAGCCATAAAATTTAACACAATAGATTATTTATGTTATGTTAATATTGAATAATTGTTTATTTGGATATCTATACAAACTTATAAAAATTACGTGTTTACTACCTCACACATATAACTTTATGTATGTTTTTTTTTGTTGTGTTTAAATGACTCTTTAAGAAAACTTATAATTCATTATTCATACTAGATCATGTACATTAATGAGGTGAGCAGTCCCTGGACTTGTGCTTTTGCATTCTACTTTTTAACATTCAACAATGTCTCCTGATATTCTCATGCATTCATTTTTCAGGTTTCCAAATTTGCAAGATCCTTTTTATTCAACATCTTCATTATAATATATTGTTATAATTGTTAATTTCCATTATCACTAATGTTTCTATTCATTTTCTGTCTACATATTGATATAACTTGCAAGATGATTTTGTGTCAAGCATCTCTCTTTTGCAGGCTAAGGAGGCTTTTTCCTTGGCAGTGTACAACTCTGTAATTGAACAATACAATGTGCTTGAATCTGCTATTTATGGACATCAAGGACTAAATGCGTCAAATTCTACCATCTCACTTTCACAACCATGGTTATAATCTCATTCAGAGGTATCAATTTTTGTACCAGCTTTATATTTTGTTTCATAAGTTAAGCACATGCCTTGGACAAACTTAAGATATTTTTATTAGTCAGTAACCATTTGGTTATTAATTGATTACTTGCACATTTGTGCACTCAAATGTTTCATGCACTGTTAAGGGAGTTCGCAGTAGTTTTATTGTTTCCTCATGTAAGACTTGCTTCATAAACCAAGTGATTGTAATTCTACAACTTCTCATACCAGATTGTAATTTAATAAAGACATTCGATACATGAAAATTGTTTCTTTTATGCCATTTATTGTGCTATTTGAATTCAGATTTTATCCCTTGATGTAAATGCATTTAGCGGAGGGCCCTTTATTTCTATCTTCATCAATCCATGTTGTGATATATGAGTTATATCACTAACATTCAACATCTTCCTCATCATCTTCATTAACAAACCATATTTGTCCTAATTATTTGGGGTTGGTTACATGATTTATTCTACACCATTAACATTCTAACCTGAAGAAAACTTTTTTTAAAAAACAATTTTATGGAAGATTTTTCCTATTGTACTTGGGTTAAACATAGTGCAAAGTGGTGTATATATGCATGGCAATCATAGCAATAGAAAAGGAAATTCGCTTTGCTCCTATAATTTATGGATCATATCCCATGATTGATGGATCAAATATCAGATCCCTTGCATACTGTTTGCCTGAATCTTTAAGGAGATTTTAACATATTTTTGTTAGGAGATAAACATGCCTTAGAGTGAGTTTCTTCAATCCTAAGAAACTATTTCAACTTTCCTAATATTTTGAATTTAAACTCCTTACTTTGAAGATCTCTCTCCTTATCATCATTTATATCTTCAACATACACTAAGAGTGTCATGACTCCCCCCTGAAGAAGAGTTTTTAATAAAAAAATGTGTGGCCCCTTGGGTTTCTTTATACCCCATGACAATCATAACTCTTACAAATTTGCCAAACCATGCTTGTGGTGATTGCTTAAGTCTAGATTTTAATACAAAACGTCTGCTTGATTGAAATTATATGCTCGGAATCATTTTAGACTAAAACTGTTTTTTCGTTTTCTCCAGGGATTTTTGTGGCTAGATTTTTGTTGATTCCATGGCACTATCTCTGGGTAATAACTGATCAGATGGCATAGCACAAAAGCAATATTCTTTAGTCTTTGAAGTTTTCCCGTGGCAATAGATGGTAAAGAGATCTATAAGTTGCATGATACGTCAGTGGACTACATCCAGCTGAAGCACAGCGGATTGAGACTTAAGAATGGATTGGCGATTCATATTTTTACATCTGAGAAATTAGAAATAAAAATATGCTGTGCCTGGTGTACATACTCGGATGACACAGTTCATGGCTAACCAACCACCTGTCTCTCATAAAGGAGAAAAGGGTTCATTAGCAGTAGCTCCAGCATCACTATTCCTTTATTAGTCCAAGGACGGTACATTAAAGGATTCCAATACGTTTACGTTGTTCTAAAGCATACGCCGCCATTCTTCTTTATACAGATATTTTGCATTTACCCTCTTGTCTTGAACTATTATTCCAGTTGCTCGTAGGTGGATAATAGTATGCATTTTTAGTCTCATGATGTTTGTTAAATATTGTGCTTGCTTTCTGCGCCGAGGATGTTTTTTTTCTTTGTTTTTGTTGTTTTTATGTGTTTGTTGATGTGGATAACCATTTCTACCTGTCTTGTAAAAAAATAGGGAAAAACATACTGTAGAATGAACTCAATGAAGTAGTGTCCGGAGTTGGAGACGCTCTTTGAGCTCTACCTGCAGTTTTGTGGTTTCTGATGCGAATAATTATATAAGCTCCTTTGAATCTCGAGTGATACTGTACGGTGGGACTCTTGTAGTCGGGGTCGAAGTTAAGAAGGTCAGGACAGTCAAAGTCAAGAAGAGGTTAACATTCAGGGTTAGCACAGTCACATGTTTTGACTGAGTGGTCTAGTCGATTAGATCGCTGGTCTAATTGGATCTCGAGTTCCTCAGGATCGAGGAAATCTTAAGTCATATGAGTGTAATTTAGAGTTGAGTCATGTGTCTCAGCTGAGTGGCCTGGTCGATTGGACCATCGGTTCGATCGGACGTGATAGGCATCCGGCCCGATCGAATGATGGTCCAATCGGACGTGATAGGCATACAGCCCGACCGGACCAGACTCTTTGGCGAAGTGAAGAGGTCAAGCGAAAACTGAGTCTTTGAGAGGAATATCATTCTTTAGTTGATCCAACCCTGTCTACAAGCGAACTTCAATCAGACGACAGAGGGGATTCAGTCAACCTATCAGTAAAGTATATTAAGGGTCCCTCAATCCAACGATTTAATATTTTTTTGGGGTATTTTATGTAATGATTGTTAAAGAGTCAGAGGAATATTTCCTGAGAAGTTTTACGATGAAAGCTTCTACCTTGCAAAGATAAGAGGAGATGAGTCTATTTTTGGAAAAGTATCAAAGTGTTAGAATGATTGGTCTTTTTTTAAAACCTTGGGTAGTTTTACAATGGAAGCTTTTACCCTGCAAAATGTAGAGGAAATGAGTCTATTTTTGGAAAGGTATCAAAGTATTAGAATGGTCGTTCTTCTTTTAGAAATACATCGATACTATATAAGGGATCTCCTCCTAAAGACGCATGTATACAACATTACACACTCAGAGCTCACTGCTCCTTTCTATTGTTCATTGCATTCTTTTTCCTCTCGGCCATTTGTTTGACTTGAGCGTCAGAGTATCTGCATCGGTGATCCCTCCCTGGCCTGGTTGCTAATGTTTTCTTCTCTCTATTTTCCTTTTTTGACAGGTAGGATCGCTCGATGCCCTCTGCTTCCAGCTCAAAGTCTTCTCATAGTCAACATCGAGGCCGCCTACCCAGCACACCATCTTCCCTGATTTCAGATATGATCAAATTTAGCACCGTTTGTAGGAGTTTTGCCTGAAGCTAAAACACGATGATGGAAGAGACTAGACGATTCACGATACTTACTTTGTCGCAAGAAGACTTGGAGTTGCTAGTAATTGTCCAAGCACATAAGTTGGTGCAACAACAACAAGTAGTGGTCGAGTGTCCTCTACCCAATGACCCGACTGTCTCAATGACGGGTCCGCACACTGAGTAAGGGACTCGAGTGAAAGGGCCGACTGAGTTCCAACCTATCCCTCCCCCTTTGGTTAGCTTTATGCAAGCGCTTGTGTAGCCGGTCAACCTTCCACTCGTGCCCCCTCCTTGGTCACGTATCATCGAGCACTGTTCCACACGTCGTTTGATAATGTAGGTCGAGCGGAGAGGTTCTAAGGATCATTTTTTGAAGACGCGCCTGCTCGGGATATTCGAAAGGGGAAAACCCGTATGGCCAGTAGCTCCCCCGAGCAAGTGAGTATGTCATTCTCTTAGGAAATATTGGAAGACAAGTTGTCAAGTCATTTCCGACCATTAGCAATCGGAGAATACGAAGGGGCGATCGACCTGGAGGACCATCTATTCAAATTTGAAAATACAGTTATCCTCCATCAATACACGGATGACGTCAAGTGTTGAGTATTCCTGACCACCCACTTTGGCTCGGCACAAAGATTGTCCAACAAACTTCCTACCGATTTCATTTGATGCTTCAAAGATTTCCGCAAAGCATTCCTACATCACTTTGCCAATAGTTGCTTTCCTACGACAAGACCACTTTGAGTTTGTTTTCCCTCAAGAAATAACCCAAGGAGGCACTGAGGAAGTACATAAAATGGTTTAACCAACTGGCAATGGATGTTCCTTCAGCTACCCCAGAGATTCTAGTGAACACCTTCTCTCAAGGGCTCACAGATGGGGACTTCATTAGGTTTCTGATCAAGAAGCCCCCAGGGACTTCGACCATATGTTCGAAAGATTAATCAAGTACATCAATGTAGAGGAGGCTTAGTTCTCTCGAAAGAAGGAGTTAGCGGCGCCTGCACTTGTCCCTGCCTCAGAATGCCGAACCCCTCTCTCGCCTCTTCCACACAAAGGACCTCGAGCGGGACCCAGCTGTATCAGCACAAGAAGAGGCCTAATGTTGTATAGCATGTGGAAGCCGATAAGGTACCGTGCACCGAGTCCCATCAATGGATCTAGCCTTTTTTGCACTTATCATCGGATGGGAACCCAAAGCACTAAAACATGTTATAAGTATAATCAGGGGATGTGTCAAGCGGCTAACCAGGGGTTGAGGCAACGATCACCGTGTCCAAACAACCAGCATTATCCACAGCCGAACGAGCCACCAGAAGAGACCTCTGAGATGTCGACCGGTGCCAGCAAGCACCCCAACAACGAGAGAATAGGGCTCTGGCTTCTTCCCAGGTTGAACATGAGTATCCCCCGACTCAGCAAGAAGAAAATTGCAACAATACCACTCAGTGAGACATTGGCATGATAGCGGGAAGGTCTACCGATGGAGACTCCAACAGGGTTTGAAAGTCACACGCTTACCAACTGAAAATCAACGTGGTCGAGTGTAGTTAAGAGCAAGCACAAGGGTTCGAAATCAGCTTCGGTCCCAAGGACCTAGAAGGTGTGGAAGTGCCACACGACGATGCTTTGATCATCAAGGCTGTTATAGCTAACTATAATATATACTGTACTTTTATTGATATAGGGAGTTTTGTTAATATTATCTTCAAAAAGACATTTGATCAGTTATAAATCGAAAGGAGTAAACTTTAGCCAATGACGACACCTTTATATGAATTTCACTAGCAATGAAGTGCAGTCGATCAAACAGATTTGGTTGGCTATCTCTCTAGGGAAGGAGCCCCTGATTAGGACTCACCGGTCGACCTTTATTATGGTGGACGTGCCCTTAGCTTACAATGTGATTCTAGGCCGACCAACGTTGAATAAGTTCTGAGTTGTCGTTTCCACCTTCTACTAAAAGATCAAGTTCCTAGTCGACAACTCGGTGGGAGAGGCGAAGGGTGACCAGTTGGTAGCACGAAAGTGCTACATAGAGGTGATCAAGACTGAGGCTCGCGCAGCTCGGAAGAGCTAACGAATGGAGGTTAACACCACTCATGAAGCACCCCCAACACTAGTTTATAAAGAGGAGGTGGAGATCCAACTAGGCCGATTAGAAACCACCACTCAGATAACAACCAACCTGACCCTAGAACTCAAAACAGAGCTTGTTGCATGTTTAACACAACCATGATGTGTTCACCTGGATGCCTCAGGAAATCACAGGTATATTGTTAGGGTTGATTTGTAGCGGCGGCGGCGGCAGACCGGGGGGGGGGGGGTTAATAGCTCTTCCCGC
>JBBMJZ010000027.1:605376-628532 GCA_037833815.1 Zingiber zerumbet
CTTGAGACTATAGATTAAACGCTAAACCTATTATTTTGGTGGTGATATGTCAACAATCATTGAATGATTCTGTTACATTTTACACCAACATGAGTCATCTATAACAAAAAATTTCAAACATTGTTCGCGAGCTTTAATTGAATATTCACAAAAATAAAATTTGATAAATTCAGTTAGTCCTGGTGACCTGTCCGGTCCAAGATAAATCAAAAAGCGCTCGCGGTGAGTGGTCAAAAAGTCTAGTATTCCTTAGTTGCACGCTTTAGGGATCAAACTGTAGATAATTAGATGATAACTTAAATATTTTACCACTGCACCATAACTCGGGGGCATAGTTAAAGTCTTCACCAGCATCATATTCAAGTGGTTTTAGCATGCAAGCCTCATCAACCAAGTCACTGTGTAAAAGAAGGTTCTTCTAGCACTCATCTGAAACATCTGCCAACTAAAAAGATATTTTCTAAACTTTTAAATGATAAAGCATAATTAAACATAAGATGTTCTATGTTATACATATTCTTTTCACAATAAATACTGACATATTTGGAAACAAGGAAATAAAATAAACATTAATATTTATTGGAAAATACGAAATAAATTGAGTTTAAGATCACACTTTACAGAGCCTTCTATTCCATGTTTTCTTTTACAAAAACATACTCTCAAATCTCAATATTGTTAATATCTAGAAGTTAATATGTGATTTAAGACAAGTACATTGGGCAACCTGTAGAATAAATAAGAGGAAAATTTCTCCACAAGAAGTTTACATGCTATGACAAAGAAGATAAGACATGCATCGAACCTGAAATTGATTGAAAAAAGAATGATAAAAAGATAAGCATTGCCATAAGTTGACGAATGATGCACTGAAAGACTCAAAGTGAACGCCAAGAGGTGGATCTTCATGACAATAAAATTTTCCTAGTTTCAGTCTTACAGAAGAAAGAGCATAAATTTCATTTCAATCTATATAGTTGTTGATCTTGTCCAAAAATCATGAAAAAAGGTTAGTTAGGGATGTGACTTTTGGGTTGACTGCGTGTAGACTTCACTCCGCTCTGTAACACAAGAAACGTCAGTACTAAGCCAGGGAAGAGGTTCCTGGCATTTGCCCTCGGACGCTCAAGTCAGTCGCCGACAACAGAAAAACGGAGCAACAGTAAGCATATACGTGAATAGTAAATGACGCGTATCTCCACCGGTGCATGACCCCTCCTATACACGCTCAAGTCATGAGCACATTCTCCAAACTATCAATTATCTTATGAAAGGACATGTTAGAAAAATGTCTCTGATATCATACCTTAATAGGGCATGCAAATCCTTAACAAGACAGTAAAAGCTTTCGTCGTACGATCCGCCTATTCAACGGTATTTCTAAAGGGAAATTAAGAGATACGGGCATGGTCCCACTGTTTAGCCGAGCCGGGTAGCCGCTCGGCTGGGACTCCTCCACTCGGTCGACCTCTGCTGTTTTTCGCCACAGTGACTTGATTCAGTAAATTATTTTCGCCTGACCGGGCAAGCGCTCCCGTCGCCTTAGTGTTTCTCCAATCCGTAATGAGCGTATGATGTTTTGTAGTAAGTAGTGCTCTTGATCAGACAGGCGGCCTGCTCAGACAAGCCGCTTGTCAGATCATACACTTTGGGCCCGATCAGCGGTTGGAGTCGATTTCCGCTCCGCCAACTTGGATGAGACCAATGATTGTCTTTGACCATGTTGACTGTCTGGACTTTGACCTTCACGTTGGCCGCTTGTCAGATCATACACTTTGGGCTCGATCGGCGGTTGGAGTCGATTTCCGCTCGGCCAACTTGGATGGGACCAATAACTGTCGTTGACCATATTGACTGTCTGGACTTTGACCTTCACGTTGGCTGTTATCTCCGCCTTTGATCTGCACTTGGTGGACCCCTCTTATCACCGCATCAGTTGTATTGCCTGAAATCTAACATAACTCCTAGTCTCCTGTTCATCGAATTATGCAGTTCTTTCCCCATGAGGTACTAGCGTTCGAACATACAGAATGTACCACTCTAACACTAATAGCCTTCTGCTGCATTGCAAGAACTACAATCGAAAGTTGATGTTCTTCAGACCTTTTGCTTTCTTCATCTTTAAAATTGAGATGCAAAATATACCTTGTTTGCTGCTGCTACATGATTCTTGCTCAACTCTCCCCTGTTTTGGTCATTAATAAGGCTACTGGAATTTTTCTGTTTGCCATTTGTAGCAGCTTCAATTTGTAGTACCTTTTTATCCTTCATTCTTCTGTGAAAAACCCATCAAGAAACCTGCTTCTGAGATAATCCTATTGGATTTATGTTTCTGAGAAAAAACATACGATAATTTTCCACTATTTATATTCAAATTGAGCAACTTTGGATTCGATGATTCATGCAATCAAAAAGCATTGGTTGTTAAGAGGGAGAACTAAGCATCTCACTGTAAACTTGTTCTAATGCTTGAACTTGTTCAGGAGTCTTTAGCCTGCTCTTATTCTTTCGAGGAGAAACAATCTAGGTTCTATCAAAGCAACAATTAGTTCTCCATGAAATTGCAAAACAATGTGCTCGTCATTTTTCTTCAGTATGACAAATCTGACAGGCTGGATTCGTTAGTTGTGAGCATTTTCAATTTCATAGGACCGGTCTCTTAGATTAGTCGTGCGAAAGAAAAATCTTAGAGCAAGGGTGTCAAAAAGAGATCTAACCCGCTAATCCGCCAATCCAACCGGATTTTATTCGAAAAATAACGGGTTAAGATTGGAGGTTTTCAGATTTAGGTTGAATTCAGATGTTTTTGGATTGGTTTAGATTTAGGATTGTGATTGAGTTCAGGTTGATTGATCCAAATTTAAAATTTAAGAGTTTTTTTTAATGATTAAATTAAAATTTTATTTTTAAATTAAGATGTTTTATATATAGTACCATACTAGTATAACAATAATAAAATATTAAGATAAAAATTAAATAATGACATTTTATTAAAAGAAGCAGCCACGCTTGTTTATTTACCCAAAAGAGCATCATAATTTTAAACCTACCAAAAAGAACATCAAAAATAGTTTTATTCCCTTCCTACCCTTCTCGTGAATCTCTTAAATCCTCTCTCTCTTGCCATTTTCTAATGCATCATCTCTACAGGATTAAAAAAGGCCTGGTATGTTCCTATATTATGTCCATGGTGGACATGATATTTTCCTATATCAGGTCTACTCTGGGTCTAATATGGTCCAATATCAGACCCAGTGTGAGCATGATATTTTTCATATTAGGTTTGGACGTAATATCTTCCCATATCATGCATGTTGGATCTTATATGGAAAATATCAGGGTCACGGTGGGTCTGATATGGTTCGCATAGTCTGATATTTTCCTATATTAGGCCCATGTATTGAAAAATAACGTGAGACTTAGGAGGTTGGCAAGAGAGGTAGGAAGGGAATAACACTATTTTTGATATTCTTTTGGTAGTTTTGAAATTAGGATGTCTCTTTTGGTAAATAAGGAAATATGACAGTTCCTTTGGTAAACGGCCTATTAAAGAATTATAAGAAAATAATAATTTTTTTTCGGGTTGAACGAATTATTATTTGGGTTAGTCAAGTTATCCGAATTTAAATTCAGATTTAGGAATTTCAGATTAATTTTTTATAATATTTTAACTTAATCCGACTAATTAAACCGAACCAATCCATCCGGTCCATCAAATTGAAACCCGAGGTAGGCGCGTGAAGTGAGATAGGTTGACCCCGTGGGCCATCTGAGATGGTATGGGGCGGGAGTTGCTGCAATGAGGCCGCCGGGTCGAAACTCAGTGGCAGCGGGGGAATAAATCCCCTATCCCTGTATCCCACCCGGTCCGTCCCATGCTAGCTCGGGTGCTGCGATTTACCTCCCTCATAATGGGTCTGGTCGGTGGAGGCCCTGAGGGCGAGAGTTTCGCCTTTTGCTGCAGGGAAGTGAGATAGGTTTCTATTTTTTTTTTTTCAATTGTGAATGTAACTTTGGAACATAGCAATTTGACAAAAAAAATAAATGTCTATAATATTTAGGTATTTTATCCATCGATAAACCCCCGTCGATCACACTCCTCTCCTGTGGTGTGATCCCGGATCACAGGTTCCGCCGGGCTACCGTATTCGCTCCGTCGCCGGCAGCTATTCCTATGGCTAATACTGCCCTCGTCCTGATCTCTGTTGTGGCTGCTGCCTTTCTGGCCATCATCCTCGCTCCACTTCGTTACCCTGAATGTATTACTCATCTCTTCCCTCCTCGCCTCTATATTTCTACTCTTTCTTAAAAGAAATCGACTTCGAAGAAGTACAGGAAGGTTTCCATTTTTTTCTTTTTTGATTGTTTGGAAGAGGGACTGAAATGCTGCGTTTGAAATGCAGGGATTCCTCCGAGGTGGTTCAGGATTTCAGCGGACATGGTAGTCACGAACGCTACTATCTACACCAGCGACCCATTGCTTCCTTTTGCCCAAGCTATGGCCGTCCGAGACGGCCGGATTCTCCGAGTTGGAAGCTTTTCCTCCATTAAGGTATCTGTGTTCTTTCTCAAGCTAGAACTCCTTTCCATTCTCCGCATTAATGTTTACTGGCGTAGAAGTTGGTTAATTGATGATATGCCTGCGTGTCCCTCATTCTATTTCTTTATCTCTATTTGAAATGCGGGGAGGGGCTGTTCATGTTATGTAAATCAGAAGTAGAGATTATGAAATTTCCCCCCTTTTTTGGCTGTTTGTTTAGTTTTTTAATGGTTCTTATTGCACTCTCAGTATCTTCTTAACAAAAAACATAATTTGTTATCTTTTTTGTAAGTCCTAATAATGTTTTTTGGGCTGTCACTTTAATTTTCAGTCGTTTCAGAATATTTGGTATTTTTGGTCGTGTTATTTGGTAATTCTATTGCAGCCAGTTAATAATGATTACTGTATTCCTTGGTTTGTCAAGTTGGTTTCTAGTTGTTGTGGAGCCAAATCTATAAAAGTAGCCAAATCTATACAAGTGTCTAGTCTCTTTTTATCTCTGCGTGAGGTTTGTTCCGGTGCTAAGCCACCTTCTCAATTAAAGATAGCAGTTTTTCCTAATGTTGGAATGCTGTTAAGAAACTTGCAGTAAATATTTGAAGATTTAAATTGTCTTGGAGTTGTGCTGTTTTTTGAACTTCTGAGTTGCAGGGTCTGATAGGACATGGAACTTCTCAATTGAACCTTAACGGGAAGGTTGTAGTGCCGGGGTTCATTGATTCACATGTGCACTTGCTATTTGGTGGATTGCAGGTATTATACTTATGTATTGTTGTTTTATTGTTGGCTAATGTATTTTTTCCTGATTGAATGATTTCTGGCATATAGATTTCACATTATTTGGTGGCTATCATAAATTCTGTTTTATTATTCACTTGCATGAGTTTCATGCTATTTAACATTGTACATCATAAAGTAACTTCTGCTCGCAAAACATTTCTTTTTACCTTATTTGTTTCAGCGCATCCAACGATACATACAGTCAGATTCCTTCCAACATATCAAAGTGTAGACATGGTTTCTGATTAGTATATATATATAACTACTTGTGCTCTTTATGGTTTGTAGACTGAATGAAGTCCTTCTTTCTCCGAGTGCTTTCTTATATTTATTTTATTTTTTGCTAATTTTTCCCACTATATCCCATTTTTCATCTTCTACTAATCTCCTCACTACTTCCTGTTTTGTCTTATTATCTTTGATGCTGTCTCTTTCTAATCTTATAAGTTGCTAATATATGTCATGCATCATCCTATGATATTTTCAATTTTTTCAATAACACATCCAGTTAGTGTCACTGATCATTCCTTGTTCCCAACTAAAATTAGCGCTAATTTTGAATTCATAATGCAAATTGCCTCAACTAAAAGATGTTTTCTCTAAAATATCACCTCACTAAAAAATAGTCACCAAAAATATCTTGGGCCCCTAAAGGTGGTGCAGTAGATGACATCATAACATTATAAATTAAGGTTTAGATTACCATTCGGGTTCAATTGTTAGTGGTTGGCTAGAATGGTGGGTATCAATGTTGCATGTCGGCACCACTACAATGGTTAGCTAGAACAATTGGGTTTTGTTGGTAACACCCATACCATGTGCTGACACACTAGTTTATTCTAATCATGAAAATCTTGTAGGTTCCTTTTCAAGTTCCAGAGCAAGAAAACTCTTGTAAACGATGAATGTTATATTGACACAAGAATTAAGATGCCTTATAGAAGCTTGTGACGTCCGAAAACCCCAATTTAATGAGAGATCTTATATAGATACCAAGAATTAAGATGGCTGATGGTAACTAGCAATATCTGTGAAAAAAATAGACTGGTATCTAGAGATGAAACTTCTGTATCTTTTCAATATGAGTAAATAATATTCTTTCAGGGTTGAGACATTAATTATGCTTTTCTATCTATGATAAAGTTTGGTAGAGTAGTTTAATGATTTTCATGAAGTGTGGAATGATCATTAACAGCCATTAATTACAAGATGCTAGTCTTGTTCAAGAATTCAATAGCTATTGATACGGGGAGTATGAAAAGCTACCATAGGTGCAAAGAAGGTCGGTCAACATGTTGAGCTGAGTCAAAGTCAAGGGAGGTGAACGACCATCTCTTCTCAGCTGAGCTGACCCACTGGTCTTCCCAGCGAGAGCCAACTCGCCAGTCTTTAAGGCCGACTCTCCGGTGTTCCTAGAGAGCCAACTCATCGGTCTTCAAGGCCGACTCTCCAGTCTTCTCAGTGAGAACTGACTCGCTAGTCTTCAAGGCCGACTCTCCAATCTTCCCAGTCAAGCCAACCCGCCGGTCTTCCCAATAAAGGTCAATCCGCCCGTCATTCCAACTGACTAAACAACACGTGGGCCAAGTGGGACTGTCAGAACATGTGGGTTGTCAGCACACGTGGGTTGCCCAAACATGTGGAGTAGTATGAGTGACATATCATTATCCCCATAAGATCTTCATAGTACAAGGCATGGGCGACATGATCCTCTGACAGACGTGACATATTCTTTATTATATATGTGACATCCTGTCAGAAGTATTTCCTATAAAAAGATTCACTCCTGCGGGCCAAAGGGGGTTGGATGTCGGGAGGCTCCCATCTACACCTACTCCATTTTACTGCTTTGTTCATCTTTTTCATTTCCATCTCCGGAGACTGACTTGAGCGTCGTAGTGGAAGGCCAGGGTAGCCCGGTCTCCATTTGAATCCCCTCCTTCATTCTTTTAAGTGGCTAAAAATGGGTAAGCTTCAAATGGAAAATTTCAAAGCAGTGGCTCCCAATCGACAACCTCACAAGCCGATTGGAAAGTTAATCCGGTCGACAGCCCCCTTGTCTTCATTGGGTTTCACTTGGCAATCGGAACAATCCTTGGTCATTTCATATAAGAAATTCTAATTGGCAAACTTCAATTGAACAAACCCCAACAGCTTCACTTGGCTTCAATCGGCAACGATCCCATGAACAAATCTGATCGGCTAAGGAGAAAAATCAAAATTTTATTCCAATTGGTATTCGACATCTTCAAAGGTTGTCAAATTCTGAATGCACAAATTTCAAAATTCATTCGGCTGAGCAATTGGAAAAGTCAAACTCCATTAGACAATCAACATCGACAAATGAATAGCGCTTTAATTGGCAGCTCCGATTAGCCATTTAATTTGTTATCCAATCGGCAGCTCCAACTGGCAGCTCAGCCATCTTAGATAGCTCATCCGTCCTGCTTGGCAGCTTGAGATTATTCGCTCAAACCATTTCGACATAGAAGTCTGAACTTAAATTTTAGAATTTAAATTCAGAATATATCCCTCTTTTTATCAAGCAGAAAGTTATCTCTAGAAGGCTGCTTGCTCAGCACAAAGACTAAAGACGCTGACTTGGCATAAAGACTAAGGCCGCTCGCTTGGCATAACTATCGCTGTCGTCGATCGGCACATCCCAATCAGCAGCAAACCATCAGTCGACAAACTCAAAGCATCGGCTGCATCACAAGATGATCGGCCATCCACTCGACAAATTATGATTATCAGCTCAACTTCGATCAGTTGCTAAAATAAAAATGCAGTTTGGCCAAATCCTCCAAATGGCCAAATTAAATCCTCTAGGTGGCCAAATTCAAAAAAGTCTTAAGTGGCCAAATTCCAATCGGCCTCAACTTGGTCTAGTTCCAATCAAATGAAATATCCGATCGACAACTTCTTGTTACACTCCAATCGGCAAAATCCAATCACATGTATATGTGTAAAAGCCGAAGAAGTCCAATCCACAAATTTTGATCAGCAAAAGTAGTCAAAATCCAATTGAATTCGCAAAGCCACGATCCGATCCAATTTACAAAGGCAAAATTTCAATTCAATACACATGGATAAATCCCAAATTAAATTTCCAGTTAGTTGCAAGTGATCCAATCCAAGGACTTCTCTATCAAAATTCTCTAAGGGTTTCTTAGTCAGACTTCCTCATACACATAATCCAGCCAGTCTGGCTCACACCACCTTCTACTGGACTTGAGGAGTAGGTTTGTGATACGAGGAGTATGAAAAGTTACCACGGGTGTAAAAAAGGTCGGTTGACATGACATGCTGAGCTAGGTCAAAGTCAAGGGAGGTTAACAACCATCTCTTCCCGGCCGAGCTGACCCGACCCGTTGGTCTGCCCAGTGAGTGTTGACACTCTAGTCTTCAAGGTCGACTCTCTAGTGAACCGACTTGCCGGTCTTCATGGCCGACTCTCTAGTCTTCCCAATGAGAGCCGACTCACTGGTCTTCAAAGCCGAGTCTCCAGTCTTCGCTAGTCTTCATGTTGACTTTCCAGTCTTCCCAGTGAGAGCAAACTCACCCGTCTTTAAAGCTGACTCTTCGGTCTTTCTTGTGAGAGCCGACTTGCTAGTCTTCAAGGTCGACTCTCCAGTCTTCCCGGTGAGAGATGACTTGACTTGCCAGTCTGCTGGTAAAGGCCGACCCACCAATCTTCCCAGCTGACCCGACCTACCAGTTGTAGTCATTCCGGCTGACTAAGCACGAGGGCCTCATGGGGGTTGTCAGAACACATAGGTTGTCAGAACATGTGGGTTGTTAGCACATGTGGGTTGTCCAAACTCGTGGAGTAGTATGAGTGACATAACATGATTCCCACAAGATCTCCATAGTACAAGATATGTGCGATATAACCCTCTGGCATCTCGGACATGACATCTGCTTTATTATAGATGTGACATTGAAGTATTTCCTATAAAAAGACCCACTGCTACGAGCCAAAGAGGGTTATGTTGGGAGGCTCCCATCTACACCTACTCCATTTTACCGCTATGTTTATCTTCTTCATTCCCATCGCGGGAGACTGACTTGAGGGTCGGAGTGGAAGGTCGGGGCATCCCGGTCTCAATTCTAATCCCTTCTTTCACTCTTTTACTCGTTAGAGGCTCATCTAGCGACAAGGACAACTCACCTTTTATTTGGAGACTCCGCGACAGCTCACCCTCTCCTTACTCCTGTTCATGGTGACTTGGTCAACATTCCCGCCAGCTCACCGGTAGTCTAGATTTCACCATTCAGACAGGATCAACTATTAACAAAAAATTCATGGTGCCCGTGTATATTAGAGAGATAGCATAGTGTTTTCAATGTGTAACTAATGCTCTAATTATTGATAACTGAGACAGCCATTTAGGCTGAAGTTCTTTATGATTAATTTCATGAATTTAAATGTGTCTTTGTTATGTGCACTATCTGTATGCTCATAATCTGTATTGCTTGATTTAACTGGTCCATCCATTGCAGTGCTTATTTTCTATTAATATTCCGTTCGAGGGGTTTAAATATAATTCAGTTGGGATAGGTATCTGATTCATACATGTATTAAATATTTTTGTAATGTAGTTTTCTCTGCCTCAACAATTGACAGTGAATTTGTTCCAATGCTATTTTCGCTTATATGGGTAGTGAATCTTTCAGATGGCACAAGTGCTACTTCGAGGTATCAAGAGTAGAGAAGAATTTGTAAGATTGGTCCAAGAAGCATTGAGAGGTTTCATACTTGTACAATGGACCTTTTTTTTCAATTAATGTAAATTATGGTAGAGCCATTGGTTGATCTGAATGTGATAAACTCATTCAAAGGTATGCCAAAAGAATGAATTGGTACCAAATCACACCCCAAATAAGATTCTTTCATCTATGGTTCCCCAATATTATTATTTTTTTTAACCAAATCACACGCCTCCATATTTTCTTCTGATTTTATGCTTCAGATTTAAAATCCCTTCATAAATTACTCCTGCTGATGTCTACAAGTTGATTTGTGAATCAGATTTTGACTTGATTTTTGCTCAAAGTCAACTTGTTTGAGTTCCTTTGCGCCTCTAATATTCATTTTGGAGCCTCACATTTAATGGTGCCCAAATATATGTGAATCTTCACGTAGGTTGATTAAAAAAAATCAGAAATGAACTTGTTTGAGTTCGTTTGCATCTAAAATAGATTTTTTTTTGGTGCATAAGAGTTTGCCCATGCAAGTTGAATTCGGAACAGCTTGCATGAGTGAATTGGCAAAAAATGATATGCAAGCAGATTTGGAAATCAGCTTGCAGCATGATTTTCTGTCAAAATCAACTTGTTTGAATTTGCTTTCATGTCATTTTTTGGTCCCGCACATCCCAATGATGTATAAGAGCATCCACAATGGTTAGGGATATTTCTCCCAAGTATTTGTGACCCTCACTTCCACATCATTTTTCAAATGTCCTACTATTCAAATATTCCAAATCTCACAATGAAATATCCCTCCAATCAAATATTCATTCTCAAATATCCCTAATTCCACAATCAAATATCTCACCAACCAAATATTTATCGGCCCACAACCATTTTATTAACTTACATTTAATTTTAAGAAAAATACAATAGAAGATATATAAATTTAAGAAAAATACTTGGGGGGTGCTTGGTTGGATGGAATGAGAGTGAGGAATGGGAAAGAGATTGAAAGTGGGTGTTTGGTTTGGGGGATTAGTGGTGGGTCCCACGGATTCATTACCCCAAACATGGGAATGAGCCATTCCCTAGCAAAAGGAGGGGAATGGGAAACCCCCCATTCCCATTCCCCACTTCTATCAATCCCATTCTCATTCTCATTCCTTTATGTGAACCAAGCACCCCCTTACATCATACGAATACAAATATTTTATAAATTTGAAATTGAAATACAGAGGTACAAACCATATTAAATTAATAAAACACATAAAGATAAACTACAATTAATAAAATAAACATGGAGCGGATAAAATAAAATATAGAAATTAACTACATGTTCAATTTTTTCTTCAGCTATGCATATATCGCTAGATGATTTTGAAGTTGTTCATGTGTCATACCTCGTGTGTACATTACGAGGAGTTGATGTGCTTGGATGAGTTGATCCACTTTCTTATTGTTCAATTCATCAATTAAGCCTACTCTTTCTTTACCTTTCCTTTCTGCTGTCTTCTGTCCCATTGGACGAGATCGGATTTCTCTATCATCTATATCAACAGTTGTGTTAGGATTAGAAGAGTCAGTATATGCACATGATGATTCTGATGTTCTTGCTTTCTTTGTAGCCCGTCGCTCTGAGGATTGAGGAGCATGCATCAGACTATCTTTCACGATTCTCCATACATGTTCATATTGAAAAGTAGTTTTAAAAGTACTCTTGTATTCTTCATGAGCTCGCATCATCAAATCCTCGTCACTCCATCCGCTTGGTCGATCATTATACTATTTATTGTAGATTCCATTGTATCTATCGACGATCTTTTTTAGCGAAGCCCAATGTGATTTTGCTTTCTCCGCAGTTCTCTTTTTAGATCCCTTATCTCGATTGGTATTGTAGTATGTCACCGCTCGTTTCTTGGGCATTGCAAATTACTGAATCTTCACTCATAATTGTGTAGGCCGTTGCAAGGAGCTAATCATCTGCTACTGTCCATACTGTTCTCTTGCTATCTGATTTGTTGCCCATCTTTGGTGCTTGATTAAGAATAATATTGTCGGACCCTATTTCACATGAGAATGGAGGAAATTGTGAATCGGGGATTGCATAAAGTATTTCTGTACCTTTATCACTATCAGTTGCATCAACACTAGCTCTTCTCAATTCATTTGATTGAATCTCTGGTGATTGAAGTGGATTAATTCCATGAGATGGAGCTTGCATGAAATATTGACTACTCTCTGGAGGATATGTATAAAACGGAGCTCGAGGGTCGCCACTCAAAAAATTTGGATAACTTTGGAAATTATGGTAATATGGTGGCGGGTATGGAAAAGGTTGGAAATTTGGTGGGTGTTGAGTGGGAAATGGAAATTGAGGATTAAGGAAATTGGGACGAACTCGAGAATGGGGGAAATTTTTTTTCAACATATTAGGGGTATGATTTGATATAGCCTTCTTTATTTCCTTGACTAATTCAAGTAATCCAATCAAACAATATGATTGTGAGACAGCCAAACCTATGGGTTTTAGGTTTTCCAGGCTCACTTGGACTCATTGTCTAACCAGTATGAACCACTAGCTACTGCTACTAAAGTGAACCATAACAGTTAACAAAAGATAAATATCATATCAAAGAATTAGTGTTGTGAAGTTGGACCAGTACACATTCTAAGCACAGACTACCAATATTTCAATATTCCTCAACCCTCTGCTTTAAATACATTAAAAGAGATGAAGTAATTTCTCAAATTTCTGCCTCTGACCTCATCCCGCTATCCTCTACATCCTCATTCTTTTAGTTATACTTTTCCAGATTAAATCCTTAAAAAACTCATGAATACCACCACCTTTCTAGATGATTCTCTGATAGGTTGAGGGTAAGTAACTCAATTTTTTAATTACCTATGATGAATGATTAGAATCCATGTTATTGAATCACACATTACACAGCAATATAAACATAAGCCACTTTTTTTAGTACCAACCAGTGATTCAGACTACATTGCTATTGTTAATTCAAACTTTAATGGGGATGTCAAATTGATCATTTTTTTGTCATTGCTAGCATAGTTAGGACTTACCATACATCATCAAAGGAGTTTTATATGGTATCTGCTCACTCACTCTCTCTTAAATTTTTTACAAGTATTATTGCTAAATTATTGTTACCCATTATGAGAAATTCCACAATATAATGTCATTCTTTTACCTCTGTTATAGTACCAGGCTGCTTAATCTGACCAACTGAGCTCTAGGAAAGAGACTTCTATGAGTAATTCTAATTTGAAGATGGATCTTTCACATATTTATGAAATTCGTCCTTGTTTGGTATTAAATTTCTCATTTTTGTGTGTGATTGCACTTATTCTAACAGCTTACCCATTCTACAATTTTCATGCTATATCATTTTATGCTTCATTGGTTTTCTAACAGTCAAATCTTTTGTGAGACAAAATTTGAGACAGAACATTTTCAAGACCATTTGTTGTACTTCTGTTTTTGCTGAAATTTAGACAGACTTTTTTACCTCGTATATATTATTATGTTTCCTATCTTTTAGCTCCTACACTTTGAAGTAGGCATTTTTTTTTCACACTATATTATTAAAGTGGAGATATTGTTTATATTCTTCTAACTTTGCTAGAAACATTTCTTTGATAGGTAAAGATGTCGGCGAATGGATATTAGGAGGTCAATGGAATAATGATAACTGGGGAGGAGATTTACCTCTTTCTTCTTGGATAGATAGCATCACGCCAGACAACCCTGTGAGTTTTGTTTTTACGATTTCTGTGTGTGTGTTTTAAATAAATTTATAAGTTGAAGCACAATAACACATGTTGATCTCGTATCAATAACATTGCACCATACAGGTATGGCTTTCACGAATGGATGGCCATATGGGACTGGCTAATTCACTTGCTTTAAAGTTAGCTGGAATTAGCAACAGGACATCTGACCCAATTGGTGGAACCATTGTGAAGACTTTGGATGGAGGTAAATATGAAACTTTCAGTTCATTGAATAGGATGTTAGATCAAGCTGGGAGAATTAGTATTCTCTTGCAGCACATTCATGAATTATATGATCCAATTACAGGTATCCCTATTACGGAAAAGGAAAATAAATTTGCAGAATTAAAAAATTAAAAGAAAAAATATAGATGTCCTTGGTTCAGAAGATCAAGCAATGTACTAGGACGGTTGCATCATGTCAAGAATTGAAAATTCATGCTTGATATGTAGATATGATGGATATGCCACAACAGTGTCTAAGCAACGCTAGTGAAATATAGAAGTCTGGTATTATTCATTTGCAACAATTTGAAAATTGACACTGAATATAGGTACCAATAATATGAGAGGAAGAGACCCCCAGAAACCATCAATACTTATTTATAATTATATTGCATAATCAAAATTATACAATGACTAGATAGTATAAGTAGAGGGAGAAAGTGTTGATATGTATAATCATGTTTCACCATTATCTGAGTTATGCCATTTAAATATGTAATATATATAAGTTAACTAGTGTAAATATGTAAGATAAAGATGATATGAAGCATATTACACTGGTGCTCAGCTAAATTCAAGATATAATTAGGACTTTGGAGGTAATCTTTGGACACTAAACTATTTTGATTCATGAGGTCATTTATCTTATCTCTGTGTATGCAATATAATGTTTTTAGGAGGATGAATTGATCAGTAGGGCTATCATAAGCTCAAAGCAATTGACATTCTCCTCATTTTCACCTTACAACATTAGAATTACACTCTTTTTAATTCCCTTTTTCAGAAAAATACCGTCTTGTGTGGTCTTTGGTTGTGACAATGTAGTATAGATTAAAAATAGCACCATAGCAATCTAGGAAAGCTGCTGATAAAAAAAGGACAAGTGCTACTTCTGGTTGGTATATTTTATGCAAAAGAAAACTTAACTGAATTTTGCATGTTATTATGAAATTAAGGTTTCATTTCAAATCGAAATACTGGCAGAAGAGATAGGCGTGGATAATGATTTTTTTATAGAGTTTGTAAGTTAGACTGAATTTGGATACTCTATCTAGTTAAAGTTGATTGCTAGTTTGCACTATTGAGATGTAGGTGTCAGCCTCAGATGTTTCTCAATTTTGGATATTAGAAACATAGATATACTGACCTTTGGGGAGTTTCTGAAGACTGTAAATATGTGAACTTAACTATGGAAGTCATTGAATCATTTGTTGAACTTTCTAATATGATTGTGTGATTTGCACTACAAGTTGGGAGATGGGTTATCACATAGCAACCAAAGCAAACCAAAAGGCATTATACATACCCAGGAGTCTTGGTGTTGGCCTGCACAGAAAGCAGTGTCAAGCACTGTGAAAGCATGTCTTGCTTGAGACTACTATTTCATGCAATTGCTAAGTTACTTTTGTGCATGTTACCTCAAGCTGTAAGTAGTGTTTTTGTAGTACAACAAATGTTGCTCAGTCTATTGAAACCTGACTTGGAAATTGATTGAATTTATACACAATTAGAAAATCTGTATTTGTGCTTAATTTTGCTACAACAATTTCTTGTATGACCACTGATTTAGCAAACCTGTTCTTATGATCTCCTTTAGTGATAGAGCACCTTATGGTTATGAATTAGAAACAAAATGACAATGGAAACTTTTGTCAAAGGGAGCCAATAACACTTTTGTTACCATTTTCAAAAGTTTTAGACTCTGCATACTGTTAGATGTTAACAGTTAATCCCATTAAAATAATATATCTATGCTTCAATTTATTTACTTTGTACCTCCATATCATGCAGCTCCTAGTGGTCTGCTAGTCGATTCTGCAATGAAGCTTGTTCTAGCCGTGATTCCTGAAGTTTCAGTCAAGGAGAGAAGGGATGCATTGTTAAGAGCAAGCAAGTATGCAGTTTCTAGGGGAGTGACAACAGTAGTTGATATGGGAAGATTTTTTCCAGGCGCCTCAGTTCATCATGTTTGGCATGACTTTTCAGGTTTTGTTTGAGTGTCCCCAACTTATGTCATTAGTTATGAACAAAAGTTACCCTGTCGTCGTCGTCGTCGTCATCATCATCATCATTTCTCCTAACAATATTGGGTGGGGTACATGCTTATAGATTTAGACATTTTTAACATTGGCGGTCAAGGCATAATGCATTATGCAATCCTCACCCATAACTCCATAAGGTATCTTTTATCCTACTATTTTGTTATCCATTAAGGATGTTAGATTTCTCTAACACTGCAACATACGTTATTTCTTTTGCTTAAGTTGTAAATATGAAGTATACAACTTAACATGTATTGTTGTATAACATAACTAAATGAGTCAAGGTTGCCATATTTCTTCTTTGAGATACAGAATCATTTAGTGATGAACCATCATTATTAGGAAACATGCTTTACCAAGACTTGAGTGCTTCATGAGCATTGCCTTGTCAGGTGCTTTCTCAAGTACATTGCTGTTCTTGGTATATTTCTGCAGATGTTTACCAATGGGCTGATTCTTCTGGGAAAATGCTGATCAGAGTTTGCTTATTTTTCCCATTGCAAACTTGGTCTCGATTAGTCGTAAGTGGCATTCCCATTTACCAGTCTTGCCCTTGTACTTTTTAAAGTTTTGTATAATGAAAATGCCAAGGTTCTTTATTTGGTTACTGATTAGAAGAAAGAATTGTCTTGTGCTATTGTTTCTTTGACTCTTAAGTTGTTTGAAACTAATCAATCTCTTGGCTATATCTTACTTTGTAATCAAAGGACTGAACTGAATCTTATGACACTAATAGTAAGGGCAAATGTGCAACCAATCAATCCAAACGGTATTGATGCAAGTTATTATTCAGTTAGACTTAATGGAGCAATATAAATGACACATTTTGATTATCAAAACTTGTCTGGCACATTCTGATATATCACATAGTCAAAAGAATATCAAGGTTCTACTTCTACCATCCTAAATATGTTTATTCTAGTAGTTTATTTGTGCGATACTGAACTCATCTAACACTACCAGATGCTTTGAATAACTGGAAACCCACTGCAAAATCTAGCTTTCTTCTCAAATTTGAAGCCCACAACATCTCAGTGGAAGATGAGAGTATCTTCTCTTATCTGCTATTTGTTTGCTGCTACTCTCTTGTTGGTGTTGGACCTTTGCTGAAGCTTTTCTTTTTGACCTCTGCTACTTCTCAATTCTGTAATTCTTGATTGCTCAATCTTGTGATCTTACCTATAGCTGCTGCCATTAGGTCAACTCTCACCCACGGTCTCCTGTTCTCTCATAGTAGCTCATCTCTTCAGATCAACTGCTTATCTGTGCAATTTCCTATGCATCACAACCTCCTCAATCACAAGCAAGATCTGGGTAAACAAACAACAATGGTTTCCTTTTGTTATCACCAGTGTCATCTATACATCTCCCAACCAACATTTGTTTTTAGCCATCCAGATCATGGAGACTAAGCCTGGAATGAGCTGAATGTTATGTTAAGTATTCTTGTAGGTTTGCTATGAACAAGGTGTAGGGCCAGATCGTGCAATAGAGGGGTCTTTTCTTTTACAAAAACAATTCACAGACGCAGCAGAAAAACTAAAAGCAAGAGAACTCAATCGGTTACTTTCACAGTCCAGCGATTGCCACTCCAAGGCCCATAATTCCATGGACCATTTTCGAATGGGCAATACACTAAAGTTTCTCCTTCCAAAAATTTTCGGAGGCGGCGAAAAACTCATTACAAATTTGGAGGATAGTGACAAGTTTACTATACCTCTACTGAATGAAATGCAAGTACAAAGTTTACCAACAATAAACAGATGCATAACTTTGGCGTTGGTTGTCAGAGAAATTTGGCGTGTTAACAGGACTTGCTTGTATGAACAAAACGAAGACAAATTTGGATTGTTGAGAGGAATTAATTGCTAAGCCTTGGATCCCAAGACTTCTTTTATAAACTTTTTATCTAGTCGATTGAACTTGTTTGGTCGACCAAACCTCAAAAATGCCCAGGTTTGTGTTGAGGTTCATGATCTGCCCATATTGTATCTTTGGCGAAATCTGCTTAATCGGTCAACTGATCCTCTCGATGGTCAATTGAACCCTCAAGTTTCCTTTGTTAACTGATTCGATCATATCCAATCTTCAGTTATTAAATGTGTTCGGTCGCCTTATCCTCATGATCGATTGAAACTTTGTTTCCTTCTTTGCTGTATCCGTATATGATCTGTGTCTAGGATCAGTCAACCGAACCACCATGTTTGGTCGACCAAACCCTTTGGTCAATCGAATATTTGTTTATCTGCAAAATAAAGTTAGCATAATAGACAAAATAAACATAATAGTAATCCTACAAAACAGAGTTAGAAATATTAAATGTATGCATGAATTCATTTGACAATTAAGATCGTCTGATCTCAACTTAGAGACCTTTGTTGGTTTCTATAGTCGGATCAATGCCTAAAGTTGCCCCAACTACGATACATGCTCACTGCCTTTTAGAACGAAAGGACTCTCCTGTTTGGACGTCTTCTTCTGCTAAGACTTTTATGCAACGCCAAATTAGCAAAGTAGATACAAATAGCAAAGCAAAACAGTGTTAGCAATATTCAAATATGCTAGTTTAGTCGACCATGCACGGTCAATCGAACTTGGAGTTCACTCTTCCAAGGCTTCTCACTAGTTTACTCCCTTATGCTTTGTTTATCCCAAGGAGTGGACGATGGATGGATGAAATAAATCTAGGGGCATGAGAAGAGAATGGAAAGGGAAAGAAATTTCTTCCTTTGCATGTTTGTTGACCTTGATTGAGGAAGGTGGATACATGTGTAATTTTTGAAACTGAAAAATGGTACATGTATAATTTTTTAGGTATATGTCGTAATTTTGTGAGTTAAAAAGGGTACATGCGTCATTTTTTGGTATATAGTGTAATTTTGTGAATGAAAAGGGGTACATGCATTTTTTTCCATCCGTTTCTTTCTACATGATTTTGAGGTGATCGATTTTGGTTCCAAAAATATCCGCTAATGGATTGTGTTTCTCTTCACTATTAAAATTTTAATGAAGTAAACGATGAAAACATTTCCTATATTTTGCTTTCCGCTCTCCCAAGTAAATAGAGCATTAGGGTTTTCTTTTTACTTAGAGTTCACCCCTCCAAGACTTCTCGCTACCTAAGGTTCACTCCCTTAGGATTTTCCTTACTTGGAATTTTTCAAGACTTCTTATTACTTAAGGTTCAACAACTTTGACCTGTCTGAACTTTTCCCTTACCAAGCATCTGGTCAACCATAAGGGACTTTTCTTTATTAGTCATCCGGTCAACCTTGATTTGATGTAACTTGACCGGACTTCTCACTTGACTTGGTCAACTTTGACCACGCTCCATTAAATATATTGTCAAACAAACTTCAAAACATTTTAGAGGTCGATTGCGCCAACACAAGGTTGCCTTTAAATCCAAAATATTGGATTCTATGACTTCTCCAATGCTCTCTTATTCTAAAGTTCCCCATAATGGTTTGCTTGGCAGTAAACCTTCTAATGTCAGTTCTACTAATATATCATATGAGTATAGATACTTCATTTGTGAGTTTCTCAGGGTATGCCATCTTAATTAGTGACATCTTTAGTTCAAGAAGGTAGTTCTATCACTTGTGGCACATGCCTTTAGGTCAAAAATTTGGATTCTTAGAAGCTTCTAAGCATATGCCTGGTGATCTTTCCCTTTCTCCGAACTTACAACATTATCAATGGTAGAGGTTGTGGGCCATCAATTGCTAAGATTATGACAAAAATTATGACTGAAATTTCAAAATCTAATTTACCATAATTTGTGTATTAGCTGTATATATTCTTACCTAAAGTAGATAAGCAGTAATTAGTGTAATTGTTGTAAATATATATTTTTTTTTTGTCTAAAATAGGTTGTACAACAATTTTTATTTAAACGAAAGATCATCAAAGAAAGTGGCATTCAACCATTTCATCAAATCTTGTCATGGTATTAGAGCCAAGTTCTGAAATTCATAATTGAATCTTCGAACCTTTATCAGTTGCTTTTGCTTCTGTTTTACAGAGTTTTCTGGTTTGCTTTCATTTTTTTAGGTTGATTAATTTCTGATCAACAACTTTGGCTTTGAGATTTCATTTTGTTTGGAAGAATGTCTATTGAGAATTTTCTTGGAAGAATGTCTATAGAGACTTTGTCTATCAAATTTATAAGAAAGAATTATGCAGCATGGGAATTTCAGTACAAATTGTTTCTAAAAGGGAAGGAGCTTTGGAATCACATTGACGGGTTTGCTCCTGCTCCTAAAGAAGGTACAAAACTTAGTCAATGGGAGGCAAAGGATGCTTGAATCATCTCTGGGGTTTTCGGTTCTATTGAACCTCATATGATGAATAATTTACGTTCCTTTAGTATAGTTAAGGAGATGTTGATTATCTGCAACGCATATATTATCAAGATAACACTGCAAGACGGTTTTGTCTAGAACTTGAGATTGTTAACTTTAGTTAAGGTAATCTCCCTCTTGAGTGGTATTATTCTGGATTTATTAATCTATGGAGCGAATATTCTAGTCTTATCTATTCAAAGGTACCTAAAGAGGCCTTAGTCAGCCTTCAAGCAATTCATGAAGATAGTAGACGCGATTAATTTTTGATAAAACTGAGACCAGAATTTGAAGTTGCATGGGCTAGATTACTGAATAGAAATCCTGTCCCTTTCTTGGATATATGTCTTGGAGAATTGTTACATGAAGAACAAATGACTACACAAGCTGTTCTAGGTTTGTCTAAGGAAATATTTGAGGTTGTTAATGTTGCTTATGCTGCTCAAGGGAAGAACCGAGGAAAGGGACAAATGCAGTGCTATAGTTGCAAAGTGTTTGGGCATATTGCCTGCAATTGTGGTAAGAAGTTCTACAATTATTGTAAATAGAATGGACACATTATCAAGCAATGTCCTACACGCCTAGAAAATCGACGAGGCCAAGCTTTTTAGGCTGCTATCTCAGACCCCACTACTATCAGTTCTACAGCCACAATTGCTAGAACAAATCAGTTTTTTGCTACTCCCGAAATGGTCCAACAGATGATCATCACAGCATTTTCTACTCTTGGATTTCATAGTCAAGGTAAGATTGTTTCTTCTCCTTGGTTTGTTGATTCTGGGGCATCAAATCATATGATGGGATCACTTGATTGGCTACATAATCTTCAGAAGTAAACTGGTAAACAAAATATTCAGATTGCTAATTGTAGTAATCTTCCAATTACAGCCATTGGTGATATTGGACATTCCTTTCGTCATGTATTTGTCTCTCCTGGATTGTCTACTAGTTGAGCAGTTGGTGGATAATAACCGTGATGTAAGTTTCTCTCGTCGTGGTTATCTTGTCCAGGATCAGAGCTTAGGGAAGATGATCGCGAAGGGCCATAAAATGACAGATTATTTCTATTGCAATTTACTATTCTTAGAACTTTATTCTTGGCTTCTATTATTATTGAAAATAAGGCTAACGTTTGACATAAACAATTGGGTCATTCAAATAATGTGATATTGTCTCATTTGATGAAGCATGGTTTTTATAGCAATAAAAATCAGTGTTCTTCTAATAGTTTATCTCTTGATTGCTCTTTTTGTAAACTAGGAAAGAGTAAAGTGTTACCTTTTCCTATCTATAGTACTCGTGCTAATATATGTTTTGAGATTATACATAGTGATGTTTGGGGTGTTACTCTTATCATTTCACATGCGTAGTATAAATATTTCGTGACATTCATTGATGAAGTGTACCAAAGCTGAAGTGTTAACTGTTTTCAGAATTTTTGTGGCTTATATTGAGACTCAATTTTCCACCTCTGTTAAAGTTTTACGGTATGATAATGGTGGTGAGTATATGTCACATGATTTCCAAGCTTCCCTATAATAGAAAGGCATTATATCTCAACGATCATGCCCTTATAACCCTCAATAGAATTGGAGTGGCTGAACGGAAGAACCGTCAGTTGTTGGATATGGCTCGCACTTTACTCTTAGAGACAACAGTTCCGCTTAGATTTTGGGTAGAAGTTGTTAGGACCAAAAAGAATTTAGATATTTCTACAATGACATGATATTGTCCACTTTGAGCCTAAGCCTTTTGGTTCTACTCAAAAGATTTCATACCAATGGAAATATTTTTTCCCTTATAAATCTATGATATTTTCCATGTATTTTCAACGTGGGACTTTGTTTGCAACCTTACAACCCAACAAACCCTCTTCAAATGAAGGATCATAGGCTTCCCACATCCAATCCTCGACTCACCAGGTCTTCCATCCCCTTAGTCCACCCGACTTACTGGGACTTCTTTGCCTAGCTGTAAATAGGACTTCCTGGTGCCGATTCGGACATGGGAGCCCCCACTTCCTTTGTTCGAAGTCAATATTCTACTCACATGACTCAATTAGACCATAACTGTTGTGCACAATCGACGGTTAGATCTTTTGGCAGTCCGGGCTTTGATACCAATTGTTAGGACCAAAAGGAATTTAGATATTGATGGATCGATAGAGAGCGATAGAGGGGGGGTGAATATCGCGCGCTTTAAAACTATTCTTTTCTTTTTAAAACCAAAGTCGTGCAGCGGAAATAAGAAAAGAGACACAAATATTTTACTTCGTTCGGAGCCTAGCTCGACTCCTACTCGAAGGCCCGCGGTCCTCGACCGCACCGATGGGCAAAGCACTAAAACTCTTCTCTCCGAACTCCTCGGAGAGAAGCAGATCGTACAAGTACAAGAGATATAAGATAGTAACAGCTCTACTATCTTATATAATTTAAGTGCAACAATAATAAATTTACCGACAAACGAATTTGAAAGTCGAAGCTTGTGGTCGGCGCGAATGCAGAGATTGATGGAGACTTGTTGCTTCGAGCAGCTTGCAGAACAGCAATTTTTAATCAGTAAAGTTGTATTTAGCCTCTGACCTCGAGCCTCATTTTATAGGTGTACTGAGGTTCGGTCGACCGATCCCTCTGTTCGGTCGACCGAACCAGCTCCGATCACTCACAGCTGGAGTCTGACGCTGGCTCGTAAATTCTGCATTAACTGGCCTTCAATGGTTCGGTCGACCGAACCCTTTTA
>JBBMJZ010000027.1:666709-685361 GCA_037833815.1 Zingiber zerumbet
TTCATGGTTTCTCAAGAATCTAAAAGGGAACAAATTAAACTGCTTGAACCTATTGTTCATCAGTCAACTCATGACCAGCAGTTTTAAGCTCCTGAATCATGTTTGACATCTTCCTGAGATGTTGAACTATTGAAATATTCGAGCGCTTCTTGTAGCTATCAAACTTGATCGCCAGCTGTCGAAGCTTGCTCAGACCTACTCAATTGTATTTCTCCTTAAGGGCTACCTAGACTGCACGAGCCATAAGATACAGCTCATACTCAAACGCTATATCATCAATTATTAAACTAATCAATATGTCCTTTGCAGTGAAATCTTTTTTCTTTCATGTCTTATAGGCATCAAGATCTTGTTTGTTCTGTGCAGTGAGACCATCTACAGGATCTATCATAACTTGATTTACAACTTTGAGAACTTCTTATTTCTTAAAGTATATACTGTATCTTGAGGTACCCGATTTTATAGTTATCCCCATTAAGTTTCTCTCCCTTATTGAGTTCAGCTATGATTTTTTTAGTTGTCATGATCTAACATAAATAACACATTATTTAGTATTCAATGTAATTTATATGTGTGCAATATATGATTGACTCAATGTTAATTTGAATTGGTTTACAAAATCAAGTGATAACTATGTTTTCACTCATCATTCATATGACCAATCATATTAATATTGATCAATATTATTACACATATCCCAACAAATGAACTAATTATTTAATTAAACGTGAACTAATCGTTATCAATTTTATTAACACATAACATAACTTTTCATAAAATAACTTTATTCGTACATAACAATAAAAATTATTACATGACTTGAAAACCAAATGGACTAATACTGTTCGTACATAACGATAGTAACAATAAAAGAACTCTAATAAACTAGATAGGTCAACACCACTCTTACTAGGACAAAGGTCAAGTTAGTCCCTTTCAACCTGAACTCATTTTAGGCAATTTCAGATATACCAACTTTAGGATGTTTAATTTAGTCTATCATTGAACCTTCTTTCGAATCTTCTTCAAATTCTTCAGGATCTTCCTCAAGTTCTTCTGGACTTTCCTTTGAATCTTCCTTAAATTCTTCAGAATCTTCCTCTGATCCTCATATGGGAACTCATGGTGAAGTAACTCTACATACAATTGTGCATATGAGATTCATCCTTCTAAGAGCCCCCATATCTGGTGTGCGCGTATCAAAGCCCATATCCTGTAATTATCGAGGATGAGAAACTCTTCATGTTCGAGTTTCTATAACAACCGATCAAACCATCCAATATGTCATCTGACTCTATGATATGAGTCATACTCAATCTCTTGAATCTCCTCCCATAACTCATTTTGTCACCCATCACAACGAGTCATCATGCATATCTTCCGAGGCATCTGAAATTGAAAAATAATAATGTTAGTATAAAATCGACAAGCCAATAACAAAATCAGTTTATTTAATTCACACATATGTATAGAAAAATATACAGAATCTATAAGCAAATAAGAAAAATTAATTTTCTTTATTTGAGGAGCTCGAGTGGACTGATACACTGGACTAGTCAATTGAGAATTCAGATCCTTAGTTTGGTCCATTGTCCTTATTAAAACTAATCTAATTGGATTTAAATTGCCTTACATATGTTCTATTATTGTTCAATCTAAGTTCATTTAAGCCCATGTCAGATTTATTAATTAAATTTAGATCCGTTTGATTAAATCAATATCCATTAGTTTAAGTTTAAGTTTGAACCATTAGATCAAATCTAATCCTTTTGATTAAATTTAACCCAATAGCTAATCTTATCTAATTTTGATTAAATTTAACCCATTAGAATAAATCTAGCTCATTTGATTAAATCGGAAAAGATCTCACCTAATAAATCAAACTAGCATAATTTCATAATTAACCTAGACCTTTTTAATTAAATTAGTCTAAATTGATTCCGATTTAGATAAATTGATATAGTTAAACTAACTAATGATTTAAAATAAATCGGGATCTAATTAGACCAAAAATTGATCTCGTTAAACTAATCTTGTTGGTTTGATTCAGGGAACCAAATTATTAGTGATTAATTAAACTATAAACTAATAAGCCCAATTTCATTTAATTTTATCTAGCGTTAAAGTTTATATGCATTATGAAACAAAATACTTATGCCATGCAATAAAACGTTATTTCGTTTTTTTTTCCTGTTCGCCGAACTACGAAACCACACAACATAAAGTTTCCTTTTGATTTTCGCAAATCTCCATCTTCATTTGTTGCACACGTCTTCTGCCCAACACGCCGCGCTTCACGCACGCCGCGTCTTTAGCCGATGCCACGACCGCGCAGACCTCTTCCGCCCCTTGCAGCGGCTTGGTTGCCGGCTACGACCACTAACTGCCGGCCTGCCAGCGCCGTTTCTAGCGTTGGCCGGCCACGGATGCCGATGACTATCCTCCCGACTTGATCGTGGATATTTACGACAATTTTTAACAAACATAGCATGATTGGCCGCACGTAACACAACCATCGGCACGCAATCCGGTGGCAACATGTAACACAGCCGCTGGCACACGATTCGGTCATTGATTCTCACAGCTATAGTTAGCAAGGCATTTACTGGTTTGGGAGGAAATTATACAAAGTAACGATTTCCAGGTGAAGTAATACAGATTACTTTTATATTTTTACCATTTATGCTCTGATACCAATATTGGAATTAAAGCATGAAAATAAGAATACCAATTAATTCTTAAATACAAATGAATAAGATAAGTTACATTACTTATTAATAACAATTAATCACTTAAAAAAAACAAAGTAGGACTCATGGCACTTGATCTTTGTAACCACTGCATTCAATAGCGATCTGTCAAACATTGCCAAATTTCACTGAATCTTTGGACTCGCAATGCACGAACGCAATAAGATCTTGACAAAATCCTGATCAAACGCAATAGACGAAAACGATGGAATAAGCAATCTGCTTATGCTGATAATAAATATCATCACAACAATGGATGCCATAACTCACACAAGCTTTTCTCTATGACACATCTCAACACGGATAATAGTAACTAGAGGATCCAATAAGGTCCAAATACAGGGAGGGGGTATCAGCATGACCTCGAGATACTCTTTGTAGGTTTTCTCACAAACGATAACATCTCTGACACTTCAAGAGAGAGCAGCAACAACTGGAGGAGCAATAACAGGTCTCACCTGGACAGCTACGTTCCTAGTTGCTGGTTGGAAAGCAGCAGTCGACTCCAGGCGCTCCCAGGTCATCCTTCGCTTCTCCATTAAATCTTGTTTCACTTCCTCCTCCTCAAACTTCTTTTTGCATGCTAGAAATAGTTCTTCATCCATCTCGTATAATAACTTCTTAATGTTTTGCGTCAGGTTCAAAACAGCTTGATTCCAATGACTGCGAATGTTCCTTTCCAACGCTGGCAATATTAGTGGCATTACTGATTGCCAATTTTGTGATACCAGACTAATCACTCGGTCATTGTTCCACATGAGTAAGGCTCTCTCTGCAACCTGGAAGCCATGTAAACCCTTTTGTTAAAAGGCTGCACAAAATTGGGTATTGAATATCATTATCATCACCAAATGTGCTAGTTCATGCAGATCATTCCAATAACCAATTTACTGAATAGAAGGGATAGAAACACTTGCTTAAGAACTAAACATGATTCAAAAGGGTTTAGTTCACTAATTGCCATCTACAGACCACTATTACAATCAAACTAGTGATGAATTTTAGAATACAAATGGAGAATCAGACTTAGAGTTTGTGATCTAAGCTCTGGGAATTACTGCGTGTTCTTCATGAATACTCCTACTACAGGTTACTTTTTCGTGGACATACAAATGCTTACTTGACCTGCAATTCATTGTTAAAGTCAGATTCGAAAGAGGCACTAAAATTGATGTACCTTCATTTATCAGATGCCATATGAACAAGGTTTTACTAATCACAACCCATTTGTATCTCAAGGACATAGCTATACTTCAAATTCGTTCAGTGATATAGGACTCCATAAAGAAGCAGCAATCCAATTGTCTATTTGATACTAAATGACTGGTTAAACAATTAACTAACACCGAACATAGGTCCATATTAACACAGACATAATGACAGCATTTAGTTAATTACAGCACGGCATCATGCATAAGTAAGAACAGTCAAAAGTTCATTGTAAAGGTTACATGAATTACTAAATTGCATATGCATGCATTCACCATGTGCTGTTGAAACATATGATACAAATAGATCAAAGTAGCATTCAGCACTTGCAAGTTCAACTAATTGAGCCGCAGTCGAGCTAGCATAGAATGCACAAATGTTAGAGATAAGTGAAAAAGTTTTCAATGTTTGAAGGTGTCAACTAGCTCAGTTGGAATCGTGTTGGTGGTCTTGCTAGAATAAAATCCTAAATTTGTCTAGGGTAGAAGTTACTCCTTTCATTCTCCTTGAGAAGAGGTTTTTGAATGATTGCCCACAACTTCTAACAAGCTATGTCTTAAATTGTAAGGTCATTATTAAGAGCAAATAATGGAACATGGAAAAACCCACATTGGACTCTCTTTTTTTTACAAGAAAACAGAAAGTATGAGGAAATTAACGTACTCGGCGACAATAATAATATTTTCAAGAAAACCTAACAGTGAACCTCACACAAGAATTCATCCCCATTCATCAGTAGGTCAAAAGGATTTACCTTTATGCTCTCAATAACAAGATCAGACATAATTCCGTTATGCAGTCAAAGTAAGTTTACATAAATAAGATAATTTGAGAATGACTGCTTAAAGGGTTCAGATCACCTGGAAATGGGGGCTATTAATACAATATCCAATCCTCTGGAACAAAGGAAGCATACACTTCTGGATATCCACTTCATTAGTGGCTTCCAAGATTTCCTCCAACTCACTTAAAAACATGATTTCCTTTTGACTGTTAGTCACAGGCCAATATCTCAATAACCCATTTACAACTGCAATTATTAGCTTAGGCTCTTTCTCTACAAATTGTGTCACACAGTAAGTTAGCTGTTGATGATGGACACCTAGGGCTTTTGGCTTGTGCAAAGGTATTAGGACCCTCCATAAGAACAGTTTATGCTCCTCTTTTAGAGGCAACGCAAACCCACTGATGACACTTCCAAAAACTTCAAGCAATTCAGCAATACCATTATGTCGGTTTGTCTCAAACACAAACTGGTAAAATATATTGCTCACTGCTTTCCGGATGAACGGACGATGCACCATGAATTTTCCATAGATTCTGTGCAAGATTGCTTTCAAGCAATCTCTTTCCCTGGGATCCTCGGAATCAAAGAGGTGCAGCAGTCTCACAATGAAAGAATGATGCACATACTTCTTCGCAATCTTGGCATCAAGTGAGGACGACTCTAAAAACTTAAGGAATAAATCATAGACAAGTTGCAGGTGTGACCAAGCTGGTTCAAACGTGGGCTCTTGCTCTTCAGTCTCGCCACCACCAGAACTGGAGCGAGTATTAGGTGGGAAGTCCCTAAACAAGTTGCTAGCAAACATCTTACAGCTAGAAGAAATGATGGGCTCAGTGAAACAAGAACCCTCAGAGTCAACGTAATCGATGATATCTAATAGTGCCTGCCGCTTCTTATCCTTCTCAGCAGAGTTCTTGTTGGGATCCGAGAAATCGAAGACAACACAACAAAGATTCAACTTGCTGACGAAAAGGTTCTGCTTTTCTGTATCTGAAACATCTTTGAATAAAAGTAGAGGATCGATGCTCGTTACTACACTTGACGGGAATATGGAAGAAGCAGTCCGCTTGACAGTGGTCGATCGGGAGGCAACTACATTACCACTGCTGGTCCTCTGGATTGGGTTCCCGTTCGCAGACGTCGTCACATCGCTGCCGGATTGGCCATGGGAGGAGCGAGGGGAAGCATCAGATTTGGAAGACTTTCGAGGTAATCTACTTAGGAATTGTTTCCACATGGTGCCAAAGTTGGGGGTGCAGTCAGATCAAAAACTCATGCTGCCAAAGTTTGGCGACGAGAAAAAAAATGTCCCAAACCTACAGTAAATTGCAGTTCGATTTCAGACAAGATATAAGAAAGGTACTTTTTGCGCAAAGAAAAAGAAACCAACAATTGCAACGCAGGTTTGAATTGTTTCAAGAAGGAAAAAGGAGCATTTCTTCCGTAATGAAAAGAATGGACCATCTTGGCGTCAGAATTACTGTACTTTCCAGTAGAAACCAAGCAAGCACGAGGAAGCATAGGAGATTCAAGAGCAAGCACAATGCCCGTCCACGTAGCGTCAAGGCCGAGTAACCTGAAGCGAGACCATCGAAGACGTCAACCTGGAAAGCGACTGCAAGAAGGAAACCAAGGGAAAGCAAAACCTCAAGTCGTTGGGGAGTGAAATCGGACGAGGGGCTCCGAGATCACGGATCAGGCTAGAAAAACTCGATCAGAGGCCTTGTTCGGCGAGAAGAAACCGAGTAGCAGCCGGAACTCGATAGATCGGAGCCTCCCTCGTTCTCCCCGCGCCCTCATTCCGAGATCGGATTGGATCGCTCAGCAGAGGCGAGGTCGCAAGAGGAGGAAGTACAGTGGCCGAAAAGGGTATATAATGAAAATAAGACACGGCGAATAAAAATAGCAACAGCCGGTCCCTTGTCCTCGAAAGCGACGGTTACGATTGCAACTGAGGGCCCACAAGAAGAATCTCAGCCGTAGATGAAAAATTATTAAATTCAGAATAACAATCCGAGAAATGACATTGATGTGATCTGAGAGACAGGGGAACGTCTAAAGTTGCGTCAGGATGTGATTAGTTTAAAAAGACATTTAATGTAGCATTATTAGCAAAATTATCGCCAATAAAAATTCACTGATACTCTCGAGAAAAGAATATATCATGCAAATGTATAAGTTACTGATGTCTTGTCATGAACTCTACGTTGTCTTCAGTAGCTATTCAACATGATGGAAACATCACTCTTCCTATCCACCAAAAGCTAAATCGTTCTTCATTCTTGGCACATAATTAGATTATTTCAAACGGAAATAAAAATTTCAACAACTTCCCAGCACAACATTCTGGTTCTGAATCTCTTGTTGAACGTAGACAGAGTACCCAGTAGTCAATGGAAGAGAAGCAATCACTGGATCGATCATACAAAAGCAGTGAGGAAGAGGGAAGCAGAGATAAACCTACAAGAAGGAGACAACAAATTAGAAGCCTAAAACAATCTGTGCTACGAATGTTGAAGAAAATAAACAGTGTAAAAGAAATTTGAAGGTCAAAGGCTTATACCAATCAAGACAACAATCAGAGAAAACTTCTGAAGAAAGTGTTCAAGACCCAGAATCTATTATTGTGTCCGAACCAAAAAAATGAATCAAGCCAAAAGTTTCAGTTTCAGTTTTTTTTTTTTTGTGTGTGTGTGTGTGATTATACTAAATCAGTTGTGTTTGATTGGCATTGCAAAATTAGTCAATTACAAAAGAAACTAAATTAAATAACCAAATTTACAATTCCAAATAATAAATATATTTGTCATTGAGATTTTCTGAGAGTGATTAGACATACAAGAATTGTCACTTGATATTAAAATTAGAAAGTAAAAACTTATGGTAGGTTGCATGTTAATTTGCTACCGTTATGTTTTTGAAAATTTCAATTTCATCTTATTCGGTTGGGTTTCAACAGGTTTGATTTACAATACTCGAGCTAATAAAAATGTCTCATAGAGAACTTATCCAATATGGATATACTCAGCTTCAGATCACAGGACCCAGAAAATGCCATTGATTCTATAATTCAGATTTCTGATTTCATGATATCATATCCTAGTAGTACCTATAAGTAAAGCCATCGATTATAGCTTATGTTATTACATTACATCAGTAAACATCAAAGAAATTTTAGTAGTCTATATGACAGGACATTTTATCTGAATCGACAATTACAATAAATAATCTCAGGTTTTATGTGAAAAGTTAGCTATAAAGCCTTTGTAAGCTCAATAATTCACAGTAGAGAAATTTGCATGATGAGAATTTGATCAGAATAAATTATCAACACTTGGTTGTGGAGATATGGTATAAATCATTAATACTTGTAAAGTTGCATCAAATGGATCCATCAGTATGTCAAGCACCACATTTAATGTTATGGTACCCAATAAAAATAGAAGCCTAGACCTTCGAGTCTTCTCTCACTTAGGAGTGAAGATTAAAAATACATCTATATTGCAACAAACGCCCAAATGTTAATAAGCTACAATTGTAGCAAAAGGTGATTATGCTCACCCCAGACATCACTTGCAGCCCATCCTAAGGTAATGTGAAGAGAGGTAAATCACATAATTAGTTTATAGCCGATTGCCGCGCGACTAGAGGGTGAGAAGAGTTTTTCCCTGAGGGCATGTCGCCTAAGTGAATAAGCTACAAGTACTAAGAAAATGCATCATGCACAATTTCAAATTTAGAAGATAATTTGTTATCAATTTACCTAAGAAAATGGCCAGCAAGAAAGTACTGATATAAAAAGAGATCAAACGCAGTAAAAACAACTAAGGAAAAAAAAAATTAAAAAGTGATAGTAGATTACCCGCCCAAGTTCTCAGCAGAACCACTGTTATCATCATCGTCGTCTTCTTGTTCTTCATCATTACCATCCCCATGTTCCTCACTTAATTTTGCAATTTCTAATTGTGCTCTCTCCAAAATTTGTCTTTTTTGCACCTCCAAATCCCTTTGGATCTCCTTCCTCATCCTTTCTATCTCTGATATCTGCTGCCTCTTGTTACTCTCCATCTTCTCATAGATCTCCCCAAACTTCCTAATCGACTCAGCCAGCATCCTAAAGGAAGAATCTGAGCTCCCCGATAAATTTTCCCTCTTTGGTGGAAACCCATCAGAGTCGTCCTCACTTACACAATCCCTCATTGCACTATTACCATCGCAACTATCTTGGTGGACATAAGAACTACCAAACACATTCTCTCCAGCATCAACACCATAGGGCAGCTTTGGTTGTGGCGGCGGCAGCGCCTGCTTTCCTGAAGATAGAAGGGACGATGGCAGTGACATCAAGGCATCCATCTTCTTGAAATACACCCACTTGCTTCCAGATTTTCCGTCCGCTGTCAAAATCGCCTTCTCTTTTCTGTATTTCTTCTTTAGGGTATCGATACGGTTCCGGCACTGAGAATCCGTTCGATGAACCCTGGAACTCTGCAAAACCTTCTTATGGACCTCGCTCCACTGATCTGGCCGGAGACTCTTCCTTCCATTCTGCATATAGCGATCACCCCAGCTATCGAGAAGGACAAAGGTCAATTCTTCCGACCACTCCGTCGGTAAAATCCGGGTGGGAGGCTTGGAAGGAGCCACGGGAGGAGCGGACACATGCGGGGCAAGTTCGAACCCTAAAGCGAATTTATCGATCCGCCGACGCTTCTCGCGGTTGTCGGACGAGGCATCAACGTCTTCGCCGCTGGAGTTCCCATCGCGACCGCCTACATCATCATCTTCGTCGTCTGAAGGTTGATCCGCATAGTTCTGCTTTCGCTTCTGCTGCTCCTCCTCGTCGTCTCTGGCGAGATCAGCTGAGTGACGACCAATACGAGGAGGATCGGGGCGTGTCGACGAGGAAAGGGTGGGCCGAGGCTTGAGGTGGCGGGGTTCGGGAGGATATCCGGCGTCTTCGTCGTCGGTGTCGTCCATGGACGGAATCCAGGTGCTTCAGCCCTAATCGGAGAAACGTCCAAACCTATAAGTTTCAGTACATGGCGAAAGATGCGATCCAGAAACGACGCGGCACATCAGACCAACTAACCTCCCAAACAACTTCCGAAACGGGTTCCGAGTCGAATCGGTTAAATAAACAAAATTTCTAACTTATTTAGTCCAATTAGTTAAATATTTTATACCAACTAAAAAAAGGCAAGGGCATTTCTGTAAAATCAATGAATAAATAAAAGCAGTTCCTGCCGGTTGGATTGATTCAACGGCTTCTCCGCCGCTAGGGTTCCCAATCCCACTTCTCTTCCAGTCTCTGGTGAGCGGGTGCTTCAAACTACCGCCGCATCTCGAGCGGTTCCCATCTCTTCGTCTCCTGCGCTTGCTTCTCTGGTGAGTCTTTTTGCTCGCTTCTCTTCCTTCTCGAAATTTCCTTTCTGAAAAAAGACTTGGTGTGGGATTCATGCCTTCGAGGTTGGAAAATGGCTACGGTTACTACTTACTATTTAAGAATTTTCTTTTATGGTTTCTGTGGGTGAGGACTCCGAGTGATTGTTCAGTGCAGCCCGGCTTTGATTTCGCATTCTTGTTGTTAGGAAAGTGAATTTTTTTCTTAACCTGATGAGTTGGGGGGCCTTTGCCCTTAATGGTTCATCCCTTCATATTCTGAGTTATGTTCACCCCCCTTGTCTATTGAATGGATTTTTGTTTTGTATGTCGTTTAGTTCTTCTCATTTAGTTCTGCCCGTAATATGATACTGTTAGCTACCTCCTTGGTAGATGAATGACGATAGGAGAAGAGATTGAAGTTTAATAGAAGGTAAAACAAATAGATAGACCATTGAGTTCATCCTACCATATCTGGTTGAGAAACTCATTAGCTTGGTTGGAGTAGATTCTTGGCTATTGTTGTCTTCTCTAGTCCGAAGTAAAGCCTATCAGGGATGGCTATATAAGAGCATCCACAGCGGGAGCTCCTTCATTGATTTCACGGAGAGCCACTTCTTCGTGTGTTTTTTTATTAAATGTTTTTTATTTATGTTTAAACAAATAAAAATAATAAAATATTTAAAAAAGTTTGGTAACATTATTTTCCTTGTTAATATGTGAATTTAAATTTTATAAAAAATTTAATTATATATAATTTAAAATATGAAAGTGAGATGAGAAATATATATATAATGAAAAGTGTGGGACACATGGAGTTGTTGAAAGGTTTTTTATAATGGAGTGTATGAGGTTTTTTACTTTTGACGTAGTTTGGATATGACAACGAAGGAGCTCATGAAGAAGTTCCACGTCTGTGGATGCCCTAAGTGCACCTCGAAGTAAACAATATATTTATGCATATATGTGGGAATGCAATTGCCCAGGGTAGTAGGGTACATGGTCTCTCTTTTGAGAATTTGTTAGGCTACATATCTGAAGATATATATATATATATATATATAGTTGTTTTATTGGTTCTTCAGGTAATATATATAAGTTCTAGTCTGGCTCTAGCTTTGGAATATATGGATAGATGATATGGGTGAGTCATAGTAGCAAGATTGGAAAGTTTATAATGTGCATGTAGAATAAGTTACTGAGTGATCAATCTTTCAATCTTTCTTGACTAAGAAATGTGCACCAATGAAACTTAATCGTCACACTAAGCCATGTATTTAGTTGTTCCCTAATAATATTTGGTACGTGGTTTGGTGATTGATCACCATTAGTCTATACTGGAATTTTATTTCATCGACTGATTAGTACCTTATGAGATTAGAAATCATTTTGGATGGCTTAACTTTTATTTTCTGCTTGCAGTAGCACTAATAGTCTTTTCACGGAGTAAGTGTTTTTTCTGTTTAACAGTAGAATTCTTCCATAATTCTGTGGTAACATTTGTAAACATGATTGCTCTGCTCATTCTTTTATTTAATTGTCAATATAATTTCATTTCATTGCTTATTTCTCACATTATTTTTTTCCTTTTCCTTTTTTTCTTTGATTCTTGTGCATTGGAAAATAAATATTTGTGCACATAGACCAACATGATTACATTGGACTTCTGCTTCATATCTTATTTAGTCATATGTTCTCGTTATGTTGCCTCCACGAGAATCACTTGCTTCATTATCATTGAAATATTTTCTCTTGCTTGTCTCTTAGTACTCAAATTATTACCAACCACAAAAAACTATGACTTTGAAATTCCTTTGAGCCATATCATGGCTCTGATTGTCTTCAGATTCTTGTTCTATAACACTTGTTGCCCTTTTCTATTTTCCTCATTCTGGTGTATCTATTTTCCTCCTCTTGGGAATGCTTTTTGCTCCTGTGCCTCTTTCACAGTTCCCTGTGGGCTTCTTTTAAATTACACAAGATGCCAAGGGCAAGAGCCACTTCTGTTCATTCAACTGAACCAGAAAACCCGGTTGAACCTGAGGAACAAGTTGACTTTGATCCAGAGATGGAAGAAGAGGTTGAATATGAAGAAGTAGAAGAAGAGGTAGAAGAAGAGGAAGAGGAAATTGTAGAGGAGGAGGTCGAGGAGGAACAAGAAACCACCACTGCCAATGGAAATATAGATGATAAAATGGACGAGGCAGAGAGAAAGAAGCATGAAGAACTCCTTTCTCTTCCTCCTCATGGATCTGAAATTTATGTTGGTGGATTAACTCTTAATGCATCTGAAGATGAATTGAGAAGCTTTTGTGAGTCTGCTGGAGAGGTGACTGAGGTGAGCTATATGATATTTTTCTGTTGTGTTCTGTGTATTTGTAAAATCAGTTATATTCAAGATCTGCAACCACAGGTGAGAGTGATGAAAGAGAAGAATTCCTCAGAGAATAAAGGATATGGATTTGTTACTTTCAAAACTGCAGAGTTGGCATTAAAAGCTATTGAAGTACTAAATAACACTGGATTCAAGGTGGATATTCTTCAGCTTTTTCTTTGTGAGTCACTTTGACACTTTGTTTCCAAAATCATTATCCGAATATCCATGGTATTTCAATGTATTTAGGGTAAAAAAGTGAAGTGTTCAACATCTCAAGCAAAAAATCGACTATTTATTGGTAATATTCCTCGGACTTGGTCATTGGATGATTTGAAGAAAGTTGTAACAAGTATTGGCCCTGGAGTGAATAAAGTGGAGTTGATAAAGGTTAATATTTGGCCTCACAACACATCTTTCCTTCTGTTTTTTTACAGTATCATTCCTCAAATCTAGCCTCGTTGTTGTCGAAGTTTCATAATTTTTTGGAATTAATCAAATAATTATTTCGTTCTCAGTCTACAGACCCCCAAAACCCTTCTCATAACCGTGGCTATGCCTTCATCGAGTATTATAACCATGCATGTGCTGAATACTCAAGGAGCAAGATGTCCACTCCAAAATTTAAGTTAGATGAAAAATCCCCAACGGTGAGCTGGGCTGATCCTAGGAGTGGGGACTCTTCTAGTTCTCAGGTAAATTATTTACAGCCTGCTTTGTTAGTGTTTCATAGCCAAGGTCAGATCTTTCCCAGAAACTTCTCACTTACATTGTCTTCTTGCTAAACCTTACAGGTGAAGGCTATTTATGTTAAGAACTTGCCAAAGGATGTGACAAAAGATCAGGTTACAGAGCTATTCGAGTGTCATGGTGAAATCACAAAGGTGGTACTACTTCCTGCAAAGCCTGGACATGAGAAGAGATTTGGTTTTGTGCATTTCAAAGATAGGTTCATGGCTATGAAGGCACTCGAGCACACTGAGAAATATGAATTAGATGGTGATTCTTTGTTTTGCATTTTTTATCATGAAAATCTAGATGCTTTCTAATTATCATTCCGTGTTGCATATTATTTGTCCTAAATAGGTGACGTCCTTGACTGTTCACTAGCAAAGCCTCCAGCAGAAAGTAAAAAAACTGAGCCAGCATTAAGTGCTCAGGAAGCTTCTTTGCTTCCAAACTATCCACCAGGGCTTGGATATGGTGTCCTTGGAGGTCCATATGGTGCTTTCGCCCCAGGGCTTGCTCAGGTATAAAATTCTTAGTTGTAAGACAAAAGCAGTTGGAGATATTTACTTGTGTATATTGATAATTGATTCCTCCATGTTTTCCATTTGCCATGTGTTTCTTATTTCGTTTACCTTTCAGCCCATGATTTATGGAAGGGGGCATACTCCGGCTGGCGCGGCCATGGTGCCAATGATCTTACCGGATGGACGACTTGGATATGTATTGTAAGTGAGCAGATTTTCCTTATGTTCATAATTTGCCTCCTGTTCCACAAAAGAGTATCAAAGTTCTATGAATTCCATCAGAAGTTTATCCATGGTGCCATGGGTGGATGTCTCATCTCACTAACTACATTTGTCCTTGTGTTCCCTGCAATGTTTAAGGCAACAACCTGGCTTTCCTGTGGCCACCCACCAGCAGTATGGGCGAAACTATGGGAGCAGTTCAAGCGGAGGGAACAACGATAGCAGCCGCGGGCGCAGATTCCACCCCTACTGAAATCTTTACTGATTCTTGTTTTGGTTGTAGCTACCAAGAACGTTGTACTGGGGGCCTTGTATTCACAAGTTTCCATAGCGAGAACAAGTTAGTTAAATTATCAATACTCTATTCGTAGGCTGGAGTGCTTGATTTTCTATTATCCTTGGACTTCAATTGAGTTGCTTGATTAGTAAATACTAGGACAAATCAAACAATTTGGATTGTTTAGTTGATGCGTCTGGTTCACTTCTTTGATTCTTGCAGTTGAACACTTATGTGATTCGATATTTGTCAACCCATGGATGTATTTTCAGTAGTTATTATTAATCCATGCAAGTTATTTACCATTGGCTGATAATTATAGTAGAATTAATGGTTCAATGTGCTTTCTCAACTCAAACTCACTCGCCTTCAAGAACAATTAATTATCCTGTTTTATAATGGATATTTAATTTTTTTTTACAATCCTATTCCAATATTGTTTTCTACTGGCATGATCAGAAATTCAGAATGCTGAATAACTACTTAAAATCTGCTTGGAAGAAATACAGTAAAAAAAAACATTATTCGTTTCGGATTCTTTGTTTCGAAACTTCTCTGCCCCCGTCTTCCACTGTCGATCGGACGGATCAGATTACATCTCAAGGATGCCTTGCACATCACGAGGATACTGCACACATCTTAAAGATGTCATGATGTATTGAAATGTAATATGGTCTGTCCGATCGACAGTGGGATACGGGGACAGAGAAGTTTCGGGATAGATGATCCGAACGGCTAACTTATAGCCCTTTTGTCCAATGGACTAATAAATAAGATGAATAAGTATTGTTTAACTCATTCTTTGTATAGAAATGGACAAAATAAAATAAAGAGGTGATGTAAGTTTAAAATGGATAAACATTGTTTGTGATTTTAGCGTCAAGAACTTCATCTATCCAAGGAATTTTGAAATTTATTTAACTTCTATTAAGTTATTACCGTCCCTATAATTAATATATTTTTAATTTTTTTATCTAATTAAGATATTTGATTAATTTTGAAGATAAATCACCATATTTTGCCTACTAAATAAATTTAAAGTGTAATTTATTTAGTGAAGTAAAAGGTAATATCCTTCATCTTAAATATTCAGTATCATTGGTTTCATGCTAAAATATAAATAGTAAATTCTAATAAATTATTTTATATTCATTGAAAATTAACTCCAAATTTTATTGAAGTAAGCACTTATATATATATAATTTTCTTTTATGTTTATATGAAAATTTAATTAAAAGACCTTACTCTTATAGTTTTAAATAAAATTGTTTTGGATAATGTTACCAGAACTATGAAGTTAACAAATACCAACATTTAATTGTTGTTGCAAAATTATGTTGTTAATCTTATTTATGTAGAACAAAGATAATTTTTAAATGTTATTAAAGAAAATGTTAGATATGTTGTAATTATATACAGTGATTAAGAATGAGCAAATAGGTTAAATCAAATTACTCGATTGAATTTATTAGGTTAATTTAAAATTATTTTAAAAAAATATTAGTTAATTTAGATGATTCGATCTCAATTTTAAAAGTTCAAATTTGATTCAACTAAAAAATAGCAGTCGATTGCTAGGTTGTTAGCTATTGATTATTATAGTAGTTGATTAATACAAATCATCAATTGAGACTTAAAAAATAAAATAGACTATTTAATAATTAATTGTTAGATTCGATGGTACATATAAGAAGCATCTCATCAGTACATTTTACTATTTTATCCATAATTTTTTTTCTAATTAATTTTGGTGAAGCTAACATGAAATTATATTAATGTTATTTTTTTCATATTGAAAATAATTTTAGGGCTTGTTAATAATTTTTTTTGGGTTATTTTTATATAAAAATTATACATTATCATAGTTCTCTTTTGTCTCGCATTTTAGAATTGGAAACATCGTGAACGGAAAAACTTAAATAAATACTTTGGGCTAGCGACGTTAAAAAATATACATTTATTGATATTTTTTTTTTGCTAAGATTAAGTATAATATTTATTATTATGAATTTAAAATCTGATATAAAAAATTAAATTATTTCTTACGAGAAAGAGCATATACAGTAAATTATGGTTACTAGCCGAGACTGTCCTGGAGACATGTGCAAGTCACATTGCTAGGCTATAAAAGTCATGCTTCGGTCTACGAAACCTTAGTAATCAAATTAAATAGTTTATCTATTTTTTCTTAAATTCAATAGCCCTATATAATGTATATGATTCTATCTAAAAGCTAGAGATGGAGTGGCATTGACTGAGCGAAGACCTTGGGATTGAGTAGAGGACCCTTGGTTGGTGCGCTAAGCTCCTTGCACACACTCAAAGGAGCCAACGGAATGTCCGCACCCAAAAAGCAGGGAAGGGGGTCCTAGCGAAGGTCCTCTGATACTCAAGTCATTATATCGCTCGAGTGGGAAGTAGAACACTAGGAATGAATAGGAAGATGTGCGCGTAGTACAATGTATGAAGTGCACATACGTTGACATTGGGAATGACCCCCGGTTTATATATCACCTTTATAACCTCCGTAATCATGAGATAACTGAAATTGCCGAGTGTCATAAGTTATCGAGCAACAGAGTATATGTATCCTGTTAGATTTTGAGGGATTTCCTACCTTATGTTTTTTTTATTTATTTGATAAATATAGATTCACTATTTGAGTGCATATTATATGTTGATGGTCTTAAACTCATTTACTGAATGCCTTATATATAATTAATAGCATGAGAGAATTTGTGATTATCTCTACATGTGTAATTATGAATGTATTAAAATTTCCTTAGTCGTTGAATTGATATATTCAGACATCATTAATTGTGTAATACTAGTATAGGTTATACTTCTTGGGTCGCCAAGCAGCTATTTTCTCATTGGCTGGAGACATTGAGATGTCGAGAGTAAAATGTGGATGCTAGTTATGGTAACTAGTTCATTGGAGTGACTCGCTGTAAGACTTCATATGGTTATCTACATATATGGATATGTTTGTGAAACTCTTACTACAGCTCGAGTGTAAGTTTTCCTTCGACTTAAGGTATACAAGTCATCTTGGTCATGGAAACTTATACTTTGATATCTTAGTCAAACATCTCATTGAGGTGTGGACTCGGAATGATTGGGTATAAGTTGAAGTACCCGAAGGTGTTTGGATAGTCCACAGAGGATTCATCGCTCATTGCGAGGAGACGTATATCCTATGGTCACTCGTTAGAATTATTACTTAAAGTGTTTGACCAAAGCATCACATGTTAATAGTACGAGACTTTTAGACATATGTAAGAGTAATTTGAATTCGCAGAATGAGAAAGTATTACTTGGGCTAAGTGTGACGTAGTCAACCTAGTGGGGAATGATATATAAATCATGTCTTGAACCAAGTAAGTATAAGATAAGTGAAAGGAACAAGACACAACTCACTGTATCTGTTAAAGGGTTCAAAATTAATTCTGAAATCAGCTATAATTTTCCAGCTTATTGGAGATCATGATGTACTACTATATGCCACTCATGATCATTTCATAATTAAGTAGTTAATTATAGATGCTAAGATAAACCAGGAACCTATTGGGTCACACGCATTACGAGTCTCTAAAAGACGTAAAACAAGTAAAAGAATATGATTTTAGATCAAGAGATAAATGTTTGGTTAGACCATACATAAAATAAATATGAAAATATTTGTCAAATCAGAAGTGCGAATAGGTCACGTCTCTTAGGAAAGAGTTAGATCCTATTTGAATTAGTCATGAACCAACTTTGTTTATTTGTGAACAAAACCAAGGAGTTAATGGGCTAATTTTTAGTTAAGCGATAATGAGTTGGATTTGAGCTTTCTAATCAAACTCATTAATGAGGGCTGATCTTATCCGGAAAAACCATATCCACATCAAGCGTCATATATTGATATAGTTAAGAGATAAACATGCATCAATTCATTAGTTGGCTTGATGAGGGTTTTGTGAAATCCTTAACCCAACTCTCCTCTCCCCTCTCTTTTTTCCCGGCGCCGCTAACAAGAGGGTACTCCCTCTTGTTGCTGTGACCAACACAAGGAAGAAGAGCCTCTTCCTTACTTTGCTTCTTCTTCCTCTTGATGCCTCTTCTTCGCTCGTAGCTAGTAACATTCGAAGGAGAGACTTGTACTCATGGAGTTGGCTTAAAGAGCTCGGCGTAGATAGGAATAGAGGCGAGGTTCGACAATGTCGCTACGGTTGATGCTCTTCTCATTACAGGTCATCCGTAAGGTATACTTAGAATAATTATTATTCATTTTCATTTTATTTTATAATCTTGTCCAGTGAGATTGTATCCTGCATATGTATGGTGTGTTGTAATAAATTAGATTTATTTACGTTTAGTCTTCCACTATGCATGTTTACGAAACATGTTTTAACA
>JBBMJZ010000027.1:715989-727976 GCA_037833815.1 Zingiber zerumbet
CATTCCAAAATCTCAAGCATTCATGGACTTCAAACTTTACTCTTGGTTAACAACATAATAATTTCCATCTATCATGAATAAATTAAAAATGATTTCACACTAAAACCTCACAAGATTTAATTTTTGGTGGCCCTCATCCTATTTCACATGTAATCACAAAAAATGGAGGGCACTCACGCTACTTGTGCTTCTTGCAGTACCATATGCTTGCTTATCTTCTACTCTCCACCATGATCATGGATATCAATCATATTATGATAGTTAATCATGATAAAAAGAATAACAAGAAGGAATCAATTGCAATTCAAGCATTAGTTAGATTGAAAAAACATAGAATAAAGATTCTACAATAAGTTTAGTGGAAGATATGGATACAAAAGAATACTATATAGATGAATTCCTCGGTCATATTCCCTTCTACTCTCTTCATTCGCCATGAGTAAGCTCACTATTATTCCAAAATTTTTGATGAATTAATCCACCTTAAAGGGTTCTCCATTTGTTCAAGTTGAATTTCTAGATTTCACGAATTTAAAAGCTCAATTTGTACTTAATATCAAACCCACAGATTCTGAATTTCTCTGGATTTCCTGTTAAAGTATCAAATTCCAATCTACTTCGAATCTCAGTCCAAGCTTTGAGGTTTCATCTCTATAAACTATCTCAATTAGCATTCAATCATTAAAACTTGAATTCAATTCCCTTTGGACAACAAGATCATTTAAAGCATTGATACAATTCTGCACATTGAAAATTTCTCAACCTCTCATCAATTCTATTTTGTTTTGTGTAGATTTTCTTTAGTAGATGAAAATTCTCATTTCATATGATTAAGAACCCAACAGATTTGAATTCCCACAGCAGCTGCACTTTCACAATTTCAACATTTCAGCACTCTACATATGTTCTTCCAAATTCAGAATTGAATGAATCTGGAATTTATTTCCAAAATGTCTACCATCAAACTCTTAAGCGTATCCTTCATTTATTCTTTGAAAATTTGCAAAATCCAAAATCAAGGACTTCATCTCAGAATTAAAACCCACAGATTCTGAAATTTTGTTTCTGTACATCAGTTTGATTTTTGATCTCCTTGGTGCTTTAGCTCAAGCTTTGATCTATAATCCCTCTAGATTATTTCATTTAGTATTCAATCAATGTAAACTTGAATTTCATTAATCTCATATCAGAAAAATCAAGTTGGTACAGCTTCCATCATTTTGAAACTGCATGCTTCACTGTTTTGACAGATTTCAGCTTAACCCACAGAAATTTCAAAATTTTGCACTTAAAAGAATTTTTACTACTTCCCAAATACTATACTCCCCCACACTTAAAATTTTGTCTGTCTTGGATAATTAAACTCATCAAGAGATAAACTAAAATGCTATCAAAATGATAACCGACCAAGGCAACCAAGAAATCTGTAGTTCCAGAAATCTGCTTCAATATGTTTTGCCTGTAGATTATATTTTCCTTTTGTATTCAATATGAAGCAAAGCTTCCCCACAATCTATTAAAAGGGCATAAAAATTCAGCTCGAATTAAACTTCCCATAACTGCAAAGTAAGTTACCAAAGACATTCTGCAGAATAGATTTTCAGTTTTTAGTTTCAACTTGTATTTCTATTTTGTATCAAATTATCAGCCCAAAAATCTTGGAAACTCTAGATAAAATAGATTAGCATTTAACAAAACCAAAAAATAGCTGGAATTCAATTTTTTTTAGTGATTAGCTTACTCAAAAACCCAATTAGCACAGCAACTGCATGTTTCCTGAATTTTTTGTGCAGTTTCTGGATTTTACCAAAATTCCAATTTCTTTTCATCTAGCTTCTTAAGATCCTTATCAATTCATTCTCCAAAGATTTCCAGGTTTTAACAACTCAAGCTTGTCATAACCCTTATTCCAAAATGGTACAGAAATGCTTCATTAGCAAAAATTTTGGAATTTCTTTCTTTTCTGATCTTCTTTGAATTTCCAGCCAAACATTGAACTTTGACCTTCAAAAGACTATCTTATTTATCATCTAATCACAGTTAGTTTGCCCTTCAATTCCTTCCAATCGGAAAAATCAGTATGACTGCTGATATAATTTTTGCACAAAGAACAATTTCAGCTTCCCTTTCATTCTGTTTTATTTTGTCACTGATCTCACACTTAAAATTTCATCTTCTTCCCCTCAATTCACTTGTAGCTATTCCTTTGTTGCATATGACATCGTCTCTTTTCAAATGACATCAAATACAAATATTTTCCAATTACCTCAGCTTTTCAGTTTCACATTTTCAGAATTCCAATCATTTCAGAATTTGTTTTACTTCTTAAACTTTTTATTTATCAGAGAGTTCCACAAGAATCTTGACACACAGCATTTAAATTTGATACTTAGCTCAGAAATTCAGTTTCATAGATTTGCACAAAATTTTGTTCAATGGCCAGAATTCAGCAACTTCATCTAGGTTTCAGCAGCTTGAAATTTACAGAATCTCAACATTCCTTTTCTTTAATCAGGACTTGATCTTTAATTCCTCTATTTCTATGTTTTCTATGGTTTTCTTCAGTTACAGGTTTCTCATAATTGCAGTAGAAAAGTTCACGATTTTAGTGGTTAGGTAGTATAAAGAGATGAACTATTTGATGCATATGTGTCTGATAAGGCGGCACTAACAGGGCAAGCAAAAATAGTCCAATAGATTTCAGAAATTGGAACATCCCTGGCCACAACAATGTATCTCAGTAAAATAATTTCAGAATGAATTGAATCAACTCTCTATTCCTTAATCAGTTAGACACTCCAAGTCCATTTATGTGTAGTGAAGTTTCAACCCAACGAATTGGATCCAGTCAAACATTTCCAAAATTCAGTTTCAACAAATTTTCAAAGAGCAGATTTAGTCTTTCATAACAGACTCTACCTTTTAACAATTCAAAAATCAAAGTCAATAAAATTTCAATGAATTTCAGTTGCCTATGGTTTCAAAATTTTGAGTTTCTCATTGATTAGTTTGCATAACTCTTCATCCAGTTATCTTCCTTCCTCAAAAGATCGTCTCCAGCAGCATCCCCTTGAACATAGAGTCCAACAACAGAATTGCTAATTCCAGTATTGCAATTCAGAATTGTAGTTTCAGAATTCCTGATTTGAAGGAATTTAGGGTTTGGAAACATCACACAAAATTGGCACTAAACAAGATATAATTTCAGGATTTCAAAATCTATTTTCAAACTTCACCTATGCATTTTTGTTTTAAGACTCAACTCCACACTTTTGTTCACTTACAGCAGCTTGATCACAGAATTCAAACCTTGTTCACTTACTACAATTCATCAATTCCTAAAATCAGATTTCATAGTCTATATTGTGACTTCAAAAATAGGTTCTTCTTTTTTGTTCTGTCACTTCAGTTTTTTCTAATAACACCCAATTCTAAATGAAAGCCATCCTATTTTGGTATATGCTCCCATTTGGAAACCAGTAAATAATTTCATTTTGTGAAGTAGCAAATATACAGTACTGAAAACTTGAGGTAAATACAACCATTAAACATTTCTTGAGTTGAGTTTTTTTTCTTTTGTTCATCAAGTTCCCCATTATATTCAGGTGCAACTACCAGCTGGAAACTTAGAATTCTAATCCAAAGTTACAAGTCTTTGAAATTCAGAACCTTAACACTCCAAATTCTGAATCATTGGAGACTAGGAAACACTTATCACTGAGTAAACAAGAGCTTCATTTAAGTTTCTCACAGATCAGAGAATTGTAGCAAAAACTTGGCACTCTATTCTTTTTCTCTGTTCTATTTTTTTTAACGACATATTTTTATCTGTCATCTTGAAATTCATACCAACTTGCTAAATTTTGCACTGCAGTTTTAGCTATCAAAGCTCAAATCTGATTTACTCTTACTGAAATCTAGAATTGAAACTTCACAATGATACCAACTTAAGCTATAAAGATTTCAGCTTACAAAGAAGTATCATTTGGTGATGCAATGATCAAATACTAAATTCACAGCAGTACTGGTCATGAGACAAATAATAAATTGGCACAAAACAGGATTTGCCTTTCAGTATTCCTGTGCCAAACTACGACATTCACATCCCACAATTCCTGCCAAAATCTCTTTGTTTATTAAGTTCAACCTTTTGAATTTTGGTCTCAATCCAATCATTAATTACTTACTTTGGTAAGAAGCTGGTCAGTCTAATGTTCTAGACTTTGAACTTCCAAACTTCAACTTCCTCTTGGACCAACACAACTTGATTGTTGTGGCAGCACAGTTCTTGCTTTTGAGGAAGCCTTTAAGCGTAAATCAATTTTTACATTTCAGGAATTCAAACCCTATGCCAAAAGGAATTCAGAAATGATACTGATTTTTTATTCTATTTTTTTTTAGACTGCATTTCCAGATTTTATTTTAGAATTCTGATTCCAATTGAGAAATTACAGAATTTTTATAATGCTCAGAACTCATCTCCTATCCTTCTCTTGCTCTGGTTCTTCCCATGTGTGATAAATATATCATGTGTCAATAAGTAGCCCTTCAGCTTCCAACAATTCATCCCAACATTCCTTCTCAATTCCTGTTATTTCATTCTAACAAGATTGCTTCCTTGCAAATAGCTAACCCAACAAATTTTGAAGCTACTGAATTCCAAGCTCTGCTATCCATTTCTGATCAGAAAACCCTTTAGATAGATGGTATAGTTGTTGTGAAAAATTCAGTCTCTCCAGCATATTCCATTTCCAGCAATTTGAGAATTTCAGAAAACACAAATCAATACAATCAAAATTATAGAAAACCTGGAAATAAATGAACTCCATTTGTTGCTTAAAAATATATAATCTTCACTTGGCTCTCACTGATTTGAGTACTGCTAATAGGATTTACAAACTTGATACATCATGATCAAATTATAGCAGCTACACTCACTTTCAGTTTCACTTTCTGCATTTCACTTTGTTCAATTATTTGCCAAGTAAACTCCAGTAACCTCATTAGCATTCCATAATTTCTTAATGACATATGTCATTAGCACTTCAAATGCTCAAATAACTTTTGAATTTATCACATCAATAGTAATGTTCAGATTCTGAATTTCTGCACCTTCAATCAGCGCGCAATATTTCACTTTACTTACTGATATAGAATTCCATTCTTAACTTTCTTCTTCAAATTAAATCATTGACCAAATAAGCTTTAATTCCATAACCCTATAATAGTAACAATTTTTGGAATTCATTAACTTCAGGATTCCACATTTTCAGCATTTAGATATCAATTCTGTTGTACACAGAATTCAGCAACCTGATAAATATCAATTCCTGAATTCCTAAACAATTTCATATTGCCTCAAAAGGATACAACTCAAGGATTGATTCCATTTAGCACTCCAATATCCAAAGTCTGAACCCCCACACTTAATCATTTGTTATCTTGGCCAAATCATTCATCATGTAATAATCAAAGTATCCACATCCAAAAGATTAAGAAATAAGAGAAAATGAGATGATATGATTACTAACAAGAAGATTAGCAAGATATTGTGTAGAAGAATATTAAGCAAATTGATTTACCTTCACAAACATGATTCAATCCATTGAATTATGATTTTGAAAGAGTCAAAGCAAGTTCTAGAGTTACAATAACACAAGTGCATCACTCAAATTAAGGCTCATCCTCACTAGGCATAAATGTATCATCTCAATTAAACAATCAAGTGTCCATTATTAAGTAGTAACCATGAGAAAATTAAAAGTCCATTTTTGACATTAAGCCTGAAATAAGATACTCAAATCTAGCTCACATTCTCTACTTCTAACATATAATAGGAAAATGTTAAGGGGTGTCATTTTATTATTCAAAATTAAAACTAAATGCAATAAGAAGACTTCCTACCATAAACATAACTAAATGCAATAAGAAAATCAACATTTGCACTCAAGGAATTTATTAAAGAAAAGTATAAACTCAAAGCATAAATTAAAATGCAAAAGAAAGCTAAATTAGAACCAACTTCCCTTTATTCCCGGTGGTTGAAGAAGATTTAGAAGAAGTATCCACTCTGGTAGTGGAGTAATTGTGGTTCCACTCAAATTTTTTTTATTCATTATTTTTCCCTTAAAAATTCTTTCTGGAGGTCGGAGGCAGTTCAGTTTAAGTATCCATTTCAAACATATGTTGTGTCCTACAAAAGCAAATAAAAACAACCCCTCCTGAACACTTTCATAAAAAGAGAAATGGGCATCACATTCTATAACTTCAATTAATGGTATCTCTATAAAATTTTCTGAAAGATTAAAAGAAACACTAACCTTGTCATGTTGAAAGGTACCTGTGAGTGCTAAAATAGCGATTGAAACCTCTTCATCATTAAATAATGGTTCAAACTTCAGTTTAGGTGACCCTTGGGGTATTGATTTCAATAAGCAATCCCCTATACTCTCATCATCATCATCAAATTCAGGTGATTCTTGGGGTATTACTTCCGGTAAGTAATCCCCTGTACTTAAATTATCTTCAAGTAAATTTTCAATTCCTGCATTATCAACAATATCTACAGCAACAATATTAGTAGAAATCATAAATCAGTACAACTACATCATCATCATAAATAATACTAGAAAAGTCTTGCGAAGTAATGGAAGTAGGGTTAAGCCTAACAAAATCTCTACTATCCATCTCTCCACTGGAGTTTTGTATTTGTAACTGGTTGATGGATGATGCTATTTGATCTAATTGACTCTGTATATTATGTATCCTTACAAATTGTTGCTCTTGATGCTCTCTCATTTGTTGCATAACCTCATTGACTCTCCATGTTGACTCTGCTAATTGTCCTTGTGCAACTTCATACCTGAAATGTGAATGATCCACCCAATTAGAATTGTAAGTATTAGGAAATGACTCATATCTATTCTGCTGCTCAATAGGTGGGCAGTACTGATATTCAAGCTGATAGAACTGAGTCTGAGGCTGATAGTAATGACTCTCCCTCCTACCTTCAAAATGTTGATAATATGAATTCATGGTCAAAGAGATTTTCTATTCTTACACTGACAACTAGCAAATAAAATCAGAAGACTCAGGAACAAATAAAATCAAACACATGGATATATAAATATGAAAATAATTGAAATAATTTTTTTAAGTTTTCAAAATAAAGAACAATCCTAAGATTATCAAACACTGCTACAGTTCCCCGGCAATTGCGTCAATTTTTGATAAACCCATTTTTGTCGTGTTATAAGATCAAAAGAATTTAGTACCGAACCCCTTCTACGCTAATGTAGCATAGAGATGACTCGGGTCGTCTCCAACGAAAGCAACGATAGGATGAGAATCTAGGATTATATGTTATTCCTATTTTTGGGGGTTTTAATATAGAAATGGGGATTTTGGATTTGATTCTAAATCTAACGAATTGAAAGCATAATAAGTAGGAAACTAATCTAATGCATAAATAAAATTTAACTAGGTGCCAACAATTAATCCACAACGTATTGTCACCCTACGTTATAATTTAACCATCAACACACTTAAACTAAAAATGAAATAGCAAGACACAATTGAATCTGATCTAAAGCAAGAATTAAACCCTAATTAAAAACTTAACCACTTAACAATTAACCAAGCTTAAACAAGACTTAAACTAAATTGTATCTATGAAATTCTAACTACTTAACCTGAATTAAACTTCAAAAAAATAAAGAAATGCTAGATTACTTGATAGGAACATAACAAACATCAAAAGAAATATGTTCTAGCTACAAAATTAGTAATAACATGAAATAAACCAATCCAACTCACAACCAATCTACTCAAACAACACTTCTTGCCATCACACAAGAAGCCAGAGACAAGAACGCCCAACTCCGATCATCAGTGAAGAACCTCAGCTGCAAATCAGTTCCAGGATTGCTCAGCAACACCAGAGGAACGCCTCCGGCAAGCTAGAAACAACCTGGAACTTGTAAATAGCCGAAAATCTGGATTTCTGCAAACCTTCATCTCTGAATCTGGAATGAAGCTTCGGATAGTGGATGATCATCGGATGGAGCTCAGTAACATCGGAGGAATGCCGCCAAATGTCGTTGATGGGAAGAGAATCATAGATCGGAGGGAACGCCTGCCAAATCCGTGCGGAAACAAAGAATTGCCAAAAATAAAATTGCGCAGGAAGGAACACCCGCTGATGGTTCCAGATGATCAGGATCTTGGTCTAGTAGCTGCCTTAAAGATCTCCACCGAAGACGTCGCCTGAGAAGATGGTCGGAGAAGGAATCCGTGTCAAAAATTGCTGGAGAACTCGCGCCTCCGCTTGACGCGGACACTATGCAGAATTGACGAACAAGAACAACACTTAGCTTCTCAATTTAAATGAGATCAGATTTGTGATGGACAGCTCAGAATGATTTGGATCTTGATCAACGGTGAAAAGTCACTTAAAATCTTATCCGAAGGTGTTGATCTTGATCAAGAGTCTTGATCTACTCGTTCTTAGGCTGGATGGACCAGATCTTCAATGGATGGTTCAAATTTCTCCGATCTTTGATGAACAACCCATAATGCTCCAAAGCTGGATCATCTCGTTTAAACTCCGATTCAAGCACAAATTTGGTTCGAATATATCCAAATCCAAGATCTTTTTATGCCTACAAAATAACAATCAAATATTAGTATCAAATAACACAAAAATAAGATAATTTGTAATTATGTCCAAGAATAAATATAAGTTTCATCTATGAAAAAAAAATCAAACCATGCATATATGAATCAAAATAGTATAGTAAAATCATGGTTATCACAGAGCCATCACATCCCTAGCTTTCCGGCTTCACAGTTTCGAACAGGATCATTTTGGCGTTGTCTGTAGGAATTTAACCTGCATTCGAACGAGAAGATGGAAGAGGTTGAACGATTCACAATGGTGATGCTAACGCAAGAGAAGCTCGACATGCTGATACAGGCCCGAGCGGCTAAGATAGTGGAGCAACAACAACAACAATAGGCACTAGCAGAACGCCAAACACAAGAGCCTGCAACCTTAGGGGTAGGTCGCTAGGATGAGCGGGGAAACCGAGCGAAACAAATTTTCACTCGGGAACCGAACAAAAAGCCGATCGGCACCTATGGGGAAGTACCTAATGCGCCGATCTCATTCCACCGAATGTTATTCTGGGCTCCATCAAAAGAGAGGGGTCAGGCAAATAGAGACCGGGGATCTTCCTCAGATGATGTGCCCGTCCGGGATGCGTGAAAGGGAAAAGCGCCAAGGGAAGATAATTTGCCCATGCAAGTCAATCAACATTTCTCGCAGAGGATTCTAAATAACCCTCTACCAAAGCATTAAACCCCACTGACGATCAGGGAATATAATGGAGTGACCGATCCTGACGACCACTTGGCCAAGTTTGATAATGCGGCCACACTTCACGAGTACACAGATGGGGTGAAATGTCGAGTCTTTCTCACCACGCTATCTGACTTGGCACAATGTTGGTTCAAACGGTTTCCAAGCGACTCAATCTATAGCTTCAAGAACTTCTGAGTGGCCTTCCTGCATCACTTCGCTAGCAGTCGCCGCCACCCGAAGACAAGTGTGAATCTATTCTCACTGAAGCAGGGGCCCCGAGAGGTATTGAGGGCCTATATCCAGCGCTTCAATCAGGTGGCGATGTACATCCCGACGGTCTCCTCGGACGTGTTGGTAAACTCCTTCACCCAAGGGCTCACCGAAGGAAAGTTTTTCCGGTCACTCATTCGGCGACCACCGAAGGACTTTGGCCATCTACAAAAGAAGGCCAACGAATACATTAAAGTGGAAGAAGCCTAAGCGGCAAGGAAGAAGGAGACAACCACCGAGCTCGAGAGAGCATTGGTGTTGGCCATTTTGCATGTCACGTGGCACATCAAAATTAATAAAGATTGAAGCCCATTAAAGCTAAAGAAAATGTGTGTAGTAAGGAGTCCCAAGTCATATTTTTCCGAGGATAACAAATAAATGTGTGAATTCTAGAATTGGTTCCAATCAAAAATCTAATTTCAACTCGAATACATCTAACTCCCAAAAGTGCACTACAACAATCAAAATCAAGATCTAGGAAGATTCATTCTCATCTAAATCTGGTTAAACTCCACCTTATCAAGTTAACAACAATTAAACTCGGATTCTTAAGTATCATCTCATCAAATGAGTTAATTAATATTCCTTCTATTCAAATTCACAGAAATAAAGTATTCAATCATTCAAATTCACAGTAGCCCTTAAACTCAAGAACTAAATACAATTGCAAACCGAAATCAACATTGCCTTCATCATCATAATCCAAATCAATATTCAACTCAATTACCAAGTCTTCAATTCTCAATCACATTTAGCGAAATATCACTGAGATTAACAATGAAAATCATCAAGAGATTCATTCAACAATGAAACATAAACATAGTCTCAACACATCCAATGAATCGAACAAGGGGGATTTCTAAATCTCTAAATTGAAACTAAGCACTAACTTATAAAGAACATGAAAGGTAATTCAAACTAGAAATTAAACTGCAATCTACACTATCAGATCTTTAGATCTGAGCAAATTCATGGACAATTCAAAAGCAAAGATAAGGAAAACAAAACCTAAATGGCATTCCACAACCAAACCCGAGACTAAACCTCTCTTCACCGTCATGCCACTGTTCTTGCTTCTGGGAACTCCCTTCGAGCAATCACAGCAACCCACTGAATCCATAGCTCATCCAGATGAAGTCCAAAGCTACTGGGAACGCCTCTCGAGCTCGGAATCATCTGAATTCTCCAGCTGCCGAAAAACAGAACAAATCTTGCCAATCCGGAAACGCGAAGTGAAGATGAAGATGGATTGGTCTTTGAAGAACCAGGGAACACCCTCATGCCCTTCAGATGGAGGATGAAGCATAAGATCGGGGAACACCCTCACATCTTTGCCGAAATGACGCTCACGGACAGCTAGAATGTGATCGGGGAATGCCCTCAAATTGCGGCTCTGTCCCTTGATTGCTGGTCGCCGGATCTTTGCAAGCTCGTCGGAGATGAAGAGAAGTGAAGCTCAGATCTGGAAGTGGAATGGGAGGTTGCGGCGGGGACGAAGAAGGAAGATGAACAGTGGAAGTGCCGCAGAAATCGCCGAGCTCCCTGCACACTGTAGCTTCTCGCGGGTTTTAAACTCTCCCTAATCTGATCGGACAGCTGAGAATTCTCAAAGCTTGATCAACGGTGGAAAATAGCCTAAAATCTGATCCAACAGTATTGATCTTCATTTACAGTCCAGATATACTCCTTATTAGGTTGGATGAGCCGGATCTTTAATGGATGGTGTAGATTTGCTCCAATCTTGAATGAACGGCTACGATTGTTCTGGAACTTGATCATCTCATTAAAACTCCGATCTGAGCACGAATTTGGTTCAAATTCATCCAAGTCCAAAAACCCTTGATGCCTACAAAATAAAAATTAAATATTAGCATCAAATAAAGCCATAATAAATAATTTGTAATTAAGTCCAAAATCGATACAATGCATAAAATATGATGTAAATATGAGTTCTATCTATGAAAACTATATCAAACCATGATTGTATGAATGACAATAGTGTAGTAAAATCATGGTTATCAAATCCCCCACACTTAATCTTAGACGTCTCGTTCAAGTCAAGAAAATTAAAAATCATCTCCACACAAATTCCCTCGCAATACCTAGAAGATAGTAAAAGGTAATTAACTAAGGTCATCTAAAGATCACAAAAAATCATGAATACAATCCAAACAATAATCAGTAGGTATGGTAGTTTCAATGTAAATGAAAAATTAAGCAAGTTGCAATCTTATAAGGTATTTATCTATTCTAGCCTTCACACTCAAAAATGCATATACGTGGAGCTCACTCAATGTCACTCACAACATTTCACTACCATAAGCTTGCTTATTTTCTAATTCTCCACCACTATAAA
>JBBMJZ010000027.1:728669-740548 GCA_037833815.1 Zingiber zerumbet
GACAATCCAAGGAGATGATGATCAGTGCTTTGAATTTGTTTGGATTGCTTAATTTAGAAGAGCTACATTGCTAGGTCTAAAAATGGCAAAGACGAATCATGGAAATTTGGCTCATCTTGAATGTATATCTTCCTTCACTCGACTTATTCTAATACCAAATATTTTTTGTCATCCTATTATTATGGATGTTATGAGAGGTGAAATAAAAGAGGCTCTTTCCGTTGGCGATATATGCTCACATTTTTACTTACGCACATATGTATATACTGCTCATCTTCTATATTTTTTGCTAAGCCACCTCACTGACTTGAGCGTAGGAGTGCATGTGTCAGGACCCCCTCCGTGGTTATCACTCTAATATTCCGTTTGATCTCTCTAGTGTGCACAGGAAGGCTGGTGTCATGTCTCCTTTATCTCATAATCTTCTCATAGTCGATGACCGCGCCGCCTACCCAGCTCACCATCTCTACCGCTTTCAGACAGAATCAACTTTAGCGGTGTCTGTGGGAATCTCGCCTGAATCTGAAGCATGGAGATAGAAAAAACTGGACGACTTAGTATGGTTACTTTGATGCAAGAGGATTTGGAATTGTTGATAACTGCCCGAGCGCAAAAATTGGTACAACAACAACAAGAGCGGTCGGCGGTACTTTACCACATGATCCTGTAGCGTCAACAACAGATCATCATACTAAACGAGGAACTCGAGTGGAATGCCCAATTGGAATCCAGCTAATTCCTCCAACGGGCGGCTTCGTGCAACAACCTGCTCAACCTCCCGCCTGTTCAATTAATCATTAATAAAACTATTATAAAAATACTAAATAAAAAAGTAAAATGAACAAATATATTTGAAATATTAAACGCAAGGGCAACACACACGAGGGTCCCAATAGAAACTACTGTCCCAATAAAAAAAGTAATTTAACATCATAATATACCGATGTCTCACATATCAAATATTGAATCGATAATAACAGATACTACACTTGATGTTAGCCAAAAGACTAAGAAAGATATAAATTGGACTAAAGTTGCATGCTCTTCACCCTCTTTAGTATAGTCTCACATGTCATAACGTGTTGTACAAAATAGGGATTACTTGCAACCATCCCTATGCTCGGAGTACCCATCTCCTCTTTGCCAGCCTATGCAATAGTGCAACGCAAAGGCGACGCGCAAGGATTCCAATAGCTAGCTATTGTTGTGAATCCTCTCCCCATAAAAAATTAATTTAATATCATAGTGGATCCATGACCCATATATCAGATATTAAACTGATAAGAACAGATACTACACTTGATCTTAGCCAAAAGGCCGAGAAAGGTATGAATTGAACGGCGTGATCTTTCCTTGCTTTAAAGTTCTCAGTCTCATTAGAAGAGGTTGATTTAGCGACATGGGACTAAAGTTTCATTGTTGTTCATTTCTCATGCCTCACCTCCTCTCCCTCCTGTTTCAGGTTTAAGTGCAGAACGAGTACTCTCTTTCTCTTTCTCTTTCTCTTTCTCCAAAAAACCAGATCAAATCAAAAAACGTGAGTGATGGTGATCAGCACCCGACCGAGTCCGAACCTTGTGTTTAGTAGTTCCACAATAGGGAGACTCAGGGTAGAACAAGTGCTGGAGCGAGCGAATGCGAGAGGGACGAGTGCAACCCCGTCCCACGTCGCGATGCAGCAATCACTTGGCTCCTCCCCTTCTCGGCTGAAGCTCTCTGTCGATTTAGCGGCTCGGTTTGCCCTCTTCCTTAGGCAGCAGCCAAAGGCGTTAAATGGTCGCTCTCCTCTCCGTGGCAGCCACCTTCCTCTCCTCGGTTCATCTGTTCTCCGCCCTGCCCACAGAAGCTCCCGAATCCGTCTCATTTGCAGCTTATCCTCCTCCGCCTCCTTTTCTCCTCACTCGCGCTCCCACGGAGAACGGGAGAAGGCATCCCCAACGCTCCCCGTTCCACTGTCGCTCAAGACGGAACCTATTTGCTATTTGGGTGCCGAGGTCGACCCCGATTCCAGGTTCGGTCACAAGCTCACAGTCGAGAGAGGGTAAGAAACTCCGCTTCCATTCCATTCATCCTTTATTCATCCTTGCGGTCTGGGGAATTCGTTCCTTGTTTCGCCCATGATCTCCATACTTACCACTGTTCCCTTTTCCTGAACCACGAAGTATTTACTTTACTGTGAAAATAAAATTTACATTTATAGATGATCTAGTTGATGGGATCACAAGCATACTTGTGTTAGGAAATGAAGTCAAATATCAAATGTGGTTTCGGTTCCTCATCCTCACCTCACCGAGTTTGTCTTGTGAACATGTAAGCATAGAGTTAGGAAATGAAATAATACATGTGAACATGAGACTTGCTAATTCATTAAAGTTTAAACATGCCACGCATTTGCAATTTACAGAAAGATTAGTTTGGATTTCTTTTGACATGTATTTCGAGCCTGCTTGAAGTGTTATTTCCTTCCCGAAAGTTGTAGTGATAATTTATCATTTCTGCATACGTTTATCTTGCTGGAACAGTGATGCTGATTTTTGGTAGGGGTTTATGTGGACTGTTCATCAGCAATCTAACCCCTAAGACACCTTCTCCTCATGTTCATCGTGCTTTAAAGGGATCTTCTCTGTTTGGGATGTTTGCCTTAAAGGTACTAATAATCAAGAAAAAAATGAAGTAAGCTCTGGAATTTATCTTTTTTCAAATGCTCCAACTCTGCACCAAATTTCTTCTTCAAAACATTTTTTTTCTTTCTTTCTTTGTTTCTGAACTTACTGGGAATTGTGTCTCTTAACTGAATCAATAACAAGGTTCCAGCATCTTTTTCCAATCTAGCAAGTAGTATTACTCCACATCCTCCTACGAACGAGAAACTCATTTTACTTTCCTAAGTTGTGTTCCAATTGGCCTACGTGCAACGACAGCGTTGGAATCGCGAACAAATCCTTTTCTACAAATTAAACAAAATGATGAGTCTTTTGTTCCGTACAGGAGAGGCCAAAGTGGATGCAGATTAGTTCACTTGATGATCTAAAAACAAAGGTTGGGCACGTCATTGTCATGGTTCTCCTGGTGAAGATCTTTCGAAGAAGCAAAATGGTGACAATCAATGTTTTCAAAATGATGAGTTGTTTCAAAGAATTGAAGGTCTTTCTAATGACAATGTTCTCATCCCAATCATGGAAGACAAGTAGATTTGCTAAAACAAATGAAGGAAAGTGTGTTGAGCAAACTATCTCGGATAGTAAGTTTTGGCATAATGTGGTTGTATGTCTAAAGGCTGCTATTCCTTTAATTAAAGTGCTTCGATTGGTTGACTCAGAAGAGAAACCAGCTATGGGTTTCATTTACAATGCAATGGATTGTGCCAAAGAACAAATACAGGCCAATTTTAATAATGTGAAGAGAAAGTAAGATACATTTTTACATTTCGTTAATTTATTATCTATTATCATCAATAATTTATTTTAGTTTATTGACATATAAAATCATATTGTCCATTTTAGGTTTCAGTCAATATTGAATATCATAGATGAAAGATGGGAACTTCAGCTACACAGGCCATTACATGCTGCTGCTTATTTTCTTAATCCACAATACCAATATAGCCCAGATTTTAAAGTAAGTATGGAGTTGAAACTTAATCTCTATCAGTGCTTGGATAGGTTGGTTACTTCTCAAAGTGATAGAGATAAGATAGATATTCAAATTGAGGACTTCAAAAGTGCAAAAGGGTTATTTGGTATTAATGCTGCGATAGTAGCAAGGGACAAAAAAACACCTGCAGCATGGTGGGATTCTTATGGTGATGGGTGCCCTGAATTACAGAAGTTTGCCATTCGAGTTCTTAGTTTGACTTGTAGCTCATCTGGATGTGAACGTAATTGGAGTGCATTTGAGATGGTAATAATTTATATATACTATTTAGTTTATTTTTTTTTGTCATATGTGAATATAATTATTTTTATAATTTTAGGTTCATACAAAGAGAAGAAACCGATTGCAGCAAAAGAAGATGAATGACTTGGTTTTTGTTATGTCCAATATGAAGATGATCAACAGGAAGTCAAAGAAAGAAGAGCTATTTACCATTGATGACCTCTCATCAGATGATGAATGGATAACTGAGGAAAATGATCACATAGATGGAGATGATGGAGAGGATTTGGATCAAATCAATGAAGCTGATGGTCATGATGAGAGCCAATCCATCTAGTTGATGAAGAAGGGAGTGGAAATGTTCATCATGTTAATGATGATAGTTATGGTGACAATGATAGTGACGGAAGTGATGATTTGCACTTGTCTATGGATGATTTATATTAATTTGTTATCTTATGTTTTATTTATCTTTGGACTTAAGCTTTAGACTTGAATTTATGTTTATGTTGTGTTCTCATGGCAAGTATTTGGTTGTTTGTTGAAAGTTTAAAAGTTAAAACTTACAGGAGTTTATGATTATATGAATTAAAATGTTGTATATGTAGATTTATGTTATAATTTGGATTGAAATATTAAATGATCAATTAAAAATAATATATTAGGTTTCTTTTAAAATTGATTTAAAGTATAATGTAAAATCTTACGATTTTACGATTCAATTTTACGATCCGATTTTATGACCACTCCAATGATTTTACTTAAACTCTCAATTTTGACAACCTTGGTGACAATAGCTACTATGATGGATTTTCTATTGATACGGCGATAAGGGGCCCGAAGTTGAGGACAAAGTTAAGAAGGCTAGCTGATGTGGCGGTCAAAGTCAAAGAGGGTTCAACAATCAGGGCTAGCACGGTCACCGAGCTCGACCAAGCACTTCAGCCGATCGGACCTTTTGTCCGAGCCGCACCCGATTCCTCCTGGCTCGATTGGAACCTGAGTCCGATTGGATCTTCTAAACATACTACTCGACCGGACTCTTTGTCCGACCTGATGCCGAGTCCTCAAGGTACCTAACCTTCGGTAGTTGATCCGACCCGCTCAAGAGCGATGTTCGATCGAACAACAGATAGGACTCATTCGACCACCGTTGAAGTGTTACAATTAATATCCCCTCAACCCAACGACCCGATATTCCTTTTTTGGCATTTTGTGTAAACGTTGTCTAAGAATCAATGAAATATTCCCTGTGTTGTTTGTTTGTACGGTGGAAGTTTCCACCCTGCAACCTCAGAGATAGTGGGTTCAATTTAGAAAAGACTGTAGATTGGCAGAATCCTTGATCCTATTTTAGTAAGGCATTGATATTCGTACAGAGATGAAAAATGAGATTATATAATGGGTCTCCTCCTCAAGGCGCATGTAGGCTTCGCTATCATAATTCATTGCTTATCGTTATTATCCTTCACTCATTTCTTCAGCTCCTTCTGTAACTTTATCCTTAGAGGGCTTGCGTCGGGGACCCCTCCCTGGCTAGTCACTGCTGTCTCTTCCTTCTTTGTTCTTCTTTGACACACAAGTTCGCTCATAGCACCAACTTCCTCTTGAGGGAATGTACCTGCTCGGGATCCTCATGAGGCAAAGACTCCAGTTGCCAGTAACTCCGTCGAGTAGGTAATTGTGTCATTCTGACTAAAATCTTAGCAGACAAATTATCGAGCCTTTTTCGACCCTTGGCGTTGGAGAATATGGAGGTCGATTGACCTAAAGGACAACCTATTCAAATTTGAAAATGCAGTCATCCTCCATCAATATACGGATAGTGTCAAGCGTCGAGTGTTGTTAACTACTCTCTTTGGCTCCGAACAGAGATGGTTCAACCGACTCATGGCGGACTTCATCTACAACTTCAAGGATTTTTGAAAGTTTTTTTTGTATCACTTCGCTAGTAGCTGCCGATATCACAAAACCATATTAAGTTTATTAGTAAAGGCCCAAGGAGGCGTTGAGGGCATACATCAACCGGTTCAACCAAGTGGCCATGAATGTCCCTTCAGCTACTCTGGAGATTCCGGTGAGTGCTTTCTCCCAAGGACTCATAGATAAGGACTTCTTCCAGTCCCTGATCAAGAAGCCCCCTAGGGATTTCGACCATCTGCTAGGAAGGGCGACAAAGTACATCAACGTAAAGGAGGCACAATCCGCTCTAAAGAAGGAGGTGGTCACACGGGCTCCTATCTCTACCTTAAGAGTGTTAAGCCCCTCTCCCTCCTCCACACAAAGGACCCAGATCGGGCCCCCAGTTGCATCCTCACGAGTAGAGGCCAAACATGGTCGAGCATATGGAGGTCGTTAGACCCCATTCGTCGAGCCCTGCTAATGGGTCCAACCTTTTGCACTCACTATGGGACAAGAACTCATAGCACTCAGGAGTGTTATACGTACAATCAGAGGATGCACTTAATGGACAATCATGAGTTCCTATAGTGATCATCGTCTTCAAACAACTTACATAATCAATGACTGAACGAACCACCTAGAAGAGGCCCCCGAGATGCCAACCAACCTCCGCCAGTGCTCCAACAACAAGAAAACAAGGCCTCAGCCCTCACCCAAGTCCAACCTTAGCGTCCCCCGACTCAACAAGAAAACCGTGTCAATGCCGCATAGGAAGACATAGGCATAATAGCGAGCGACCCAACCGATGAAGATTCCGACTGGGCCAAAAAGTTACAAGCATGTCGACTGGAGATTCACACGATCAGCTACAACTAAGATCAAGCACGAGGGCCAGAAATTTGTTTCGGCCCCAAGGACATGGAGGGGTGGAAGTACCCCATGATAATGCCTTAATTATCAAGACTATTATAGCAAATTATAATATACATCGGACTTTTGTTGATATAGGAAGTTCCGTTAATATTATCTTCAAGAAGGCGTTCGAGCATTTGCAGATCGTGAAGAGTAAACTTCTGTCCATGATGACACCCTTGTACGGATTCATCAAGAACGAAGTGCAGTCGATTGGACAAATCAGATTGGCTGTTTCTCTTGGGGAGGAGCCCCTGATGAGAACTCGGCGGTTGACCTTCATAATGGTACATGCACCCTTAGCCTATAACGTAATTTTAGGCTGATCAATGCTGAACAAGTTCAGAGCAATCATCTCGACCTTCTGTCAAAATATCAAATTCTTAGTGGATGACCTGGTGGGCGAAGTAAGAGGAGACCAATTGGTGGCGTGCAAGTGTTACGTTGACGTCGTCAAGATCGAAGGTAGTGCAACTCTTAAGATCTAGTGAACATAGGTCAACATAATACATGTAGTGGCCCCAACATTAATTTACGATGAGAAAGAAGAAGTACAAATCCATCAAAACCGACTGAAGGCTACAAGATAGTGGTTGACCTGACCGCTGAGGTCAAGGCAGAGCTAATCGCATGTTCAAGGCACAACAATGATGTATTCGCTTGGACGCCCCCAGGAGATGCATATATTCAAACATTATGAAGCATGTGCTCCATATTATATCGGACGCTCGACTAGTTAAACAAAGAGAGATTTCAAAGCCGAGCACAATAAGATCATTTGGTCGAAGGTTCAATTTCAGACTCTCAAGTCTTAGCACTGAGTTATAAGTGGGTTTTCTCATGCCCTTCCACCATTCGATTTAATTCCAAACTCGAGTTATAAGAGGGTTTCCCCGTAGTCTCCAACCATCTGGTCGGAGGTTCAATTCCAAACTCTTACGCCACAGCGTCAAGTCATAGATGGGGTCCCTTGTGCATTTACGGAGAGATTATGTAGTCGCTCACTCAGCACTACTCAGCTCCCTACTCGGCACAATTCAACCGCTTGCTAGGCATGACTCAAGTGCCAGCTCAACACCACTCAGCCACTTGCTCAGTATGATTCAGCCGCTTGCTGGCACGACTCAACCGATTGGCCAGATAAGTTGATTAAGGTTGAAATGGTCAATTGCTATCTATTTATTGTTCACTTGGCCGATATTTCATTGAGGAGCCTCTGGTAAGGCAATAAAAATGAGGTTATCCGACAGCCGCCGAGCCGATGGCCACGTATGAGTATTAAAGCAAGGGTTGATCGGTCCAGATGATTCTCAGCTTTGGCTTGTCAACGAGATGCGCTTAAGTGTTTAATATATGTTTAAGCCTTAGTAGCATAGATTCATGCACAAAACTTGATACAACACAAATAGGAACGCAAGGTCTCAACAATAGAAAAAGATATTCACAACAGAATAGCTTAAGTTCTTACAACAAAGGGGGATAAAACCTCAAAGATAAAAGTTCTTATGAAATCTTAAGCAAAATTAGGGAAGGCGTTGTCTACGATATCTGTTAAAATCTTTTAGTGGCTGATGAAATTTTTTGGGATATCTGTAGTAATATGGCCAGCTTCCCTGAGCTGCTTAATGGCCCCCCTGCTCCGTAAGCAAACATCTTGGAAGTTCGACGGCCCGAGAGCGTAGATAATCCACTTTATAGGTTTCAAGCCACTCGGCCTCCCTCACCTTGTAATTGGCCAGCCCGACCTTTAAGGCTTCCAGCTCGGCGTCCTTGGCATCCAAAGCTTGTTGCTTCTCCTTGAACTGTAAATCCTTCGGGGTCAACTCAAATGTTTTGCTTGTCAGCTCGAGGGCATGGGTGATCTCTCCTTCTTTTAACTTTGAAGAGAGGACTCTAGCTTTGGTATTCTTCTAGTCCAGGTCTAATATGGCGCTTACTTTTCGAGCATTCTCAGACTAGAGGCAGGACTCGGCAGTTTGTAGTTGGTTTCGAAGTTTCTCCATGGATGCCTCTTGAGCGAGTATCCTCTCTTTATCCATAGTAAGGACCTGCTCAGCCCATAGCAATAGATTTTTTCAGCTCTCCAACTCCTTCAGACAAGCTACTTCTCCTTGGAGTCCCTCGGAGGGGGCTTGGGAGGTTCCCACTTCTCCCACAAAGCCCTTCAAGGTCTGATAAGCATGACTCAGATCCGCCATCTTTTTACAAAGGGACAGACTCGTCACTCAAAACTAACAAAAGGGGAGAAGTTGAAGTAAAGGGTAAAGAAGGCGGAAAACTATTTGATAGAAAAAAAAATAATCCCTGTGATATCATGAGAAAAATGATTGGCTAATTCCTCTAGGGAGAGTTCAGTCGTATATGCCACGCAGTCGGCCCAGGTCTGGTTGGGCCTTGTATCTTTATGAGGTGTTGGGTGGGGCGATGGGCTTGGAGGGGTTGGTGCAGAGCCATTAGTGGGAAGGCAACTTGAGAATATCTCTGGCCTTGCAAGGATCGGACCATTACGAGCTTGACTTAGACTTCGATTTGGATTTGGAAGTGATTTTGGAGCTCTTCTCGTGAGGCCTTGATGATTCTGTCAGTGGACGTGGCAAGAAGGAAATGGGCAATGACATGATGGGTTTGGTTAGCGTGGGAGGATATGGCAACATCTGAGCGGGAGAGGTGGCATCCTGATGGCCGACCTCGTGTGCAGGAGAGGTTATACCGAACTCTCTCCTCACTCGGACGATGGGTGAGGTACAGGTGCATTGGTCACGTGCAGGTGTAGTCGATCGGTTTCTCTTACGACGAATACATAGAGGCACGTTGGAGGTGGTGGACTTAGAAGGTACTTGTTCTGGAATCAGGGAAGGCTGAGGAGTTGGCAATTCTCTAGTATTGGCCACCGCATCGCTACTTGTGGCCCTGCTTGCACCCTCCTCACCAGTCGGCTCCTCGGTTGAGGCGACCGACAAGGCATTGCAACAAGCTAGCTCAGCTCCCAGCTCAGATTCCGCACGCTAATTCATCTCTTCATTATCTAACTTGTTGGACTCGGATACAGTACACGCTTTCCACATGGTTTTCGCTACAAAAAAAGGAAAAGAAAATTAGTTAGATATAAGTTGTAATGCAGTTCGGCTCGAATGGGACTCAACCCAAAAATGTACAAGACACCCTCTAAGTGCAGCTTGTGGATGTTGAATTTTAGACTAGACTGAAACTCCGAGACGGTGATATACATGGGTTCCCAGCGAAATGCAACTAGTTCAGGAGCAAGGGGCAGTGCCATCTGCCAGCCAATCGAAGATGCAATAAGAGGCACCGGTTGAAGATAAAAGTAATAAGATTTTCAACCTTTATTGGAAGTAGGCATTTTGAAAAAGAAGATAGAACCCATCCTGGCTTGAAGAAGGAAAATGTCTGGTTTAGATTTTTTAGGATAATAAAATTAGTGAAAGATGCAGGGGTGCAGAGGGGCACGGTATAATCGAAAGAGAATAGCAACCCCATACAGTAACCTGATGGAGTTTGGAGCTGATTGTTGGCAAGGAATGTGAAAGTGAGAGATTTCGGAAAAGGAGTGCAACGGAAAGCGAAGACCGGCCAAAAAATGGTCTCTGAAAAGGGTAATGTATCTAGCGGGAGGAAAATTAGGATGATCGTGGGCTAAGGGTATGATGATATGATGGTCGATGGGGAACTCAAAGGTGAGGCGTATTTGCTCCAGCTCTCCATTAAAATCTGATGCAGTTGAGTCATACCATAAACCAAGGACGGGGGTGGGGACGGGGTGTGATAACGAGTATTTTGATGCATTATTTCGGCCTTATACTTAGTATTTTTACCTTCTCGCATGCTTCATTTTGTGTGTTGTATTATGTTTTGTGAGTAGAAATTTATTTTGGACTTAATTATAAATTTCCTATAAATTGTGGAATTTAATCTCATGTCTCTAATGTGGTTTTGTTGGAAATCCAAAGAGCTATGGATTAGGATTAAGTCAGATCGAATCTGGCTTGATTTGGAGGTCAAATGGAAGAGATCAAGTTGAATTAATATGAACCGTTAATCCCAATCTAGAGAAATCATTTTCCTTCATTCAGATCTAAGTCATCCAGACCTCCCTCTAGATTTGCAGGTATGTGGACCTGATCATAGATGAAATTAACGTTAATTTAATCTAAAGTCATATGGACCGTTTATCTAAATATCTAATGGCAGATCTCCATCTCCCCTCCTCACAAGATGGACGTCTGAGATCGAATCCCCACCTCTTCATTTCCTCTCATGCGACACAGTGTCAAGTGGCTCGGCTGGGGATTTTTAGTCGTTATTGTGTCGATTTCTTCCTTCTTCCCTTGACGCCCAACACCCGACGCCCCTTTCCATTCTCCTGATCGACAACAAAGAAGCTGATGGCTGTATTTCTGGTGAAGCTGAAGAGACGGCGATCATCGGACAGCGTGGGAGTGGTATCTTCGACGTGGTCCTTCATCCATCTCGCATTTCAGTCAAAGTTTCTCCGTCGAGCATGGTGAAGAAGGCGGCGACTCTTTAACAAGGCAGTGAGCTTCGGTTCTTCTTTAGCATTCACTCCATTCCCTACACCAGCATTAGAACCCCAAGTTCTGTCGGAAATGGTGAAGAAGGCAAGAACTTAGAATTCTAGCAGCTATCATTTCCCCTTCACGGGAGGATTTCCAACTTGACTTCTACCAATTTCCGGCAACACAGGACGAGATCTATTCGACACAGTGAAGAGGGCAGATCTAGGTTTATGAATTTTAGGCAGATTTCCTTCACAACTAGTTGATTCCAAGGAGTGGTTACTACAAGGGATATTGAGCTTCCACCGTCGAAACTTATATGTCTGATCAGAGACATTGTCGTCCACCGAATTCAGGGGATTTCCTAATGATAGTGGAGTTCTCCTCGGTGGTTCTGTTGGTGACAGGAAGAGCACTTTTCGTATTTGAATGTGGAGAATTGGATTGTTTAATTAGGTTTTATTTATTGTTCATGTTTGATTTACGTGTTGTCCTTATGCATGTTTGATTGTTTCATGTTTGGTTAACTTAGAGTCCCCTCGGGATGATCTAGTGGTTAGCGCATAAGGTGTTGCCACCATGAGGTCTGGGGTTCAAATCTCGGCAAAACCGAGATAAAATGCCTCCCTTATGTGCTAGTCACTATTCCAAAGG
>JBBMJZ010000027.1:753059-781988 GCA_037833815.1 Zingiber zerumbet
GTAGTTATCATCACAATTTAATACAACGAATATGGGGAAAACTGAGTACATCTTAGAGGTGAAGATCATGAGAGATCGTTTTAAAATACTTTTGGATATGTCACAAGAGTCTTATATAAATAAGATGTTACATCATTTCAGCATATCTAATTGTTTCGTAGAACATACATCTATTGTGCAAGGTACTGTTTTGAGCAAGAGTATGTATCCTAAAACTCCTGAGGAAATAGCTAAGATAAATGAAAAACCATATGCTAGTGCTATTGGTAGTTTGATATACGTTATGTTATGTACAAGTCCTGATATCAGCTATGTTATTGGCTTAGTCAGTCGCATCCAGTCAAACCCAGGACCAAGACACTAGAAGACGGTAAAAAAAATATTCAGATATCTGAATGCCATAACAGATTATTATATTTATTTTCAAGGATCAGATATGAGAGCATCCACATTAGTTTCCCTATTCAAAATGCATAATTTAGGGTAAAAAAGTTATTTTATTAAATTTGGATATCTATTTTTCACTACACGATATATCAGTTTTCTTTTTTTTTTCTTTCCCCACTATAATGTTTAGGAAATAGAATCTATTCCCTAAATTTAAAGAAGTACTATTAATAAATGCAAAATTTAGAGAATGGATATGGTAGCTGATGTAAAGATTTTTTTGCTACCCTATCTAAAATTTAAGGTAAAATTTTTTAGATAGAGTAATTGATGTGAAATGCTCTGAGTCTAAAAGGTTATCTCCAATGCAAGATTTTTAAAGAGGTTTGTGAAATGAAAAAACTAAATAAAAAAGTTCTAACCATTGTGGAGGTAAGGTTTGAAGTTTGTTGTTAAAGAGCAATAGTGAAATTTCAAAGCTACTTTTTTGTGTTAAAATTGATGTAATATACATGTAGCCATGCAATTACATATTATAAAATGGATCACATAAAAATCATTTAAAGCTCTAACTATTGGAGATGTTTTAATACGTTTTTAGAATGTTGATGTGATATGATATGGTATGATGTGGCATATTGAGATCATAAAAAAAGCTTTTATAGAACTTTAACTATTGAAGATGCCCTTAGTGACTTACCTTGGACAAATGAGAGATGTAGGAAATGGGAACATGGTATGCCCACATTGCCCACTTTCTTTGGATAAAATGTCCTTTTTACTCCTAGGATAATTCCCATTATAAAAGATGTGTCCAAAGGTGAAAGATGAGTAGTATTCAGAACGTGAAATTCGTTTCTCATCGTAGAAAGAACATCCAAGAGTAGAGGGATTTGATTTGTGAACTTATGAAGAGTTTTTTAATTTTGTGATCGCTCTTCCGATAACGAGCAAGTAAAAAATTCATTCTTCATCTTCAAGAGACCGCTTCACTTTGAGAGATCACTGTAAGTTTTTACAGATTAAGAATTAATTGGTATTCTTATTCCCATGCTTTAGTTCCAACATGCGGCTCACGTTCTAGTACCCAGGTGGAGCATGGTGACCTATAATGATAGATCGATTGTGGACATTGATTGTCGATGGTCTTCAACGGGAGCACTTTTAAAATTTATTCGCTGGACAGTGAAAAATTTATGTGTGACTGGACATCATTATTAAATGTAGTGGTTAGATCAAAAGCCAAGAGTCCAACCCCCGGTAACAGTTTAGTATTAAATGACATTATAACAGTGCCCAATTACTCACCATTTGAATCTCAACTACGGCTCTGTTGACACTTTCAGATTTATCCGGATGACTGATGAAAAACTTCAGTCGCCTAACTACTTGAATTAATAAAAAAATAATTTTTAAAAGTGATTAATTATTATTATTATTAATAAGTAATGCAATTTACCTTATTCATTCGTATTTAATAATTAATTAAACAAACAATTTAGTTTAGTTTTGAGAAAAATTTATAATTCTTATTTTTTTAACATTTATTTTTTTTTTCTCCCATTTCCGGGCACAAGCACGGGTTTGCGTTTGGGTATGTTTCTATTCCCTTCGGAGTGGCGTAGCGATCATCGATGGCGGGGACGGGTAAGCACTTCGCCGTTGCAAGATCCGCGTCCTCCGTCGTCGCCTTCCTCTCTCTGCTCGCCCTCTTCTCCGCGTTCCTCCTCTTTTACTACGTGAGGTACTCTTCTTCGTCGAGCTGCCTCTTGATCTCTGACTCGCTGGATGCTCCTCTTCACCTCTCCAAAGGAGGCCCTAACCCTATCCCGCCTGCCGAGTACTCCTTCCTCGCCTCGCTCGAGAAGTTCCTAGCCACGCGTGCAACCCCTTCCGGATCCCCGGGCGTAGCTGCCGCTAGTGAGGGCGATGCTCCCTCCGCCGCCGTCAAGGCGCTCGACGACTCGATCTGGAAGGAAGAGGCGGAGAGGCTCTACGGAGAACCAATGGATCCGTGGTCATCTCCCTCGGTGGTACGGGTCTATGTCTACGAGATGCCGCCTAAATTTACCTACGATCTGCTGTGGCTCTTCAGGAACACGTATAGAGAGACTTGGAATCTGACCTCCAATGGCAGCCCTGTGCACCGGCTGATCGAGCAGGTAACTTACGATCTCCGTTGGGTTGTAATTTCAAAGATCTGGACGTTTTATGTGAGCTGTGGTAGGAAAACTGATATTTGACGCAATGTAAAGTACATTGATTTGGACTGGAATGTTTGAGCTAGAAAGGAAAATCCTTGTTGATTAGTCTAAAAATTAAAGTTTCGGCGATCAGTTTCTGATTTTTGCGGACATAAACCATTTAAATCCTTCTTATCTGGGAGCAAAGCATTGAATTTGGGTAGGACTACTTATTAACGCACAGAATTGACATATAATCCTCTTATCGTGTTTTTAATTCTACAAAAGGAGTTGTCAAAAGCCAATTAAAATAGCCATACATAAAATTTTGAAATTTGGAAAGATATTGGTTGATCAATCAACTTGGTTTAGGACTGAATGAGCATATAAAGTTACCAGAGGAGCATTGTTGGAAGACTGAAGCAACATTGCTGGAAGTGCAAAAAATGTTGACTGTTTCCTCATCAGCTTCAGTTGTTACAATGCATTTGTTACTATCTTTTTTTTTCACTTGGTTGCTGATTGTGTGAGCTCAATAACAAACTTTCATTCTTGGTTAATTAGTTCTTTCAGATATTTCTTTTGGATTTGTATTTAAGTTGTATAACATAAGGTTTCTAAAGATATATTTTTTAATTTCTTTGATTTTATATTTTTATTCATTTATTATTATTATTTTGCAATGGTTATTATTTAGTCAGTACAGTTTGTCATTATTGTTCATAAGTAGCTCCTGGTTTTCTGTAGATGAGATATTAGTTCATACTGGAGTCCAGTAATTCAATATTTTGATTTTTGTTTTCATGTAGAAGCTAACTGAAATGCATCTCTTATTCTTCAAATTAATTATTCTATCAAGAGATGTTAGATCATTTTAAACCTGACTTATTCTTTTATAATCTTTGTGCAGCATTCTGTGGATTACTGGATCTGGGCAGATTTGATTGCACCAGAGTCTGAGAGGCTTCTGAAGAATGTAATTAGGGTTCATAGGCAAGAGGAGGCAGACTTGTTCTACATCCCAATTTTCACAACAATTAGCTATTTCTTGCTTGAGAGACAGCAATGCAAGGCACTTTACAGGGTCTGATGAATGGCTCAAGGTTTATTATTTTTTGAGCTAACATATTGTTTACTGTGCTATCTTGTAGAGCATGCAGGGTTTGAATCTACAACCTCTTTTCTATCTATATTAGATGACTCTAAGAAATCAAATATTAGGAATATAAACACATTCACTGTTGTTCAACCTACTCCTTTCCCCGTATTTAATAATATGAATGCAACTTAAAATGATGTATACCCAGTGTTATTAGAATTCAGAAATAAGAACCTCAAATTTTATAATCTTTATTTAGGGAACTTTGATATCTCATATGAGTTGGTTTTAATAGTTGAATATGCCCTCATTCCTGGTAACAGATTTGTATGACTAAATTCCCTCATATTTCATGTGGAAAAGAGAGTGTCTAGTTAGTCCTCTCTGGTTTAGACATTTAGCTCATATGGAACTGAGGACTGTATGGTACTGAGACATTATAATGAGTTTCTTACAAGTTAAAATTAGAAGTAATATGTGTAAGTTCACTATTCTTTGTGTTACCAGGAATTAAGTGGCTAGGAAAAACAGAATTCATTATATTGACTAGAGCAAGTTATGACTTGTGAAAAGTTAATTTCTTGTGTATGGCTGTCCTAAATCCAAAGCCTTGTTGATCTTATTGGGAGTACTATACTAGACCTTCTCATGTAATATTGAGATGCCTCATTAACATATCCTCACAAACATAACTCTGCTTGTATTTTTTCAAATTGTAATAATTCAGTTCTTATAATCTATGTTGGCTAACCTGATCCTATGAAGGTTCTTTTCAAATTATAATCATTTAGTTCTTTAATCTTTTTGAGTTATAATCATTCAGTTCTTATAATCTATGAAAGTGTGCTGTATATGCAAAGATTGTTTGCTGTCTTCTCAAATCTCAATTCTTATTACTTCTTCTCATCTCTTCTCTTGCATTTGTTCTCCCGTTTGCTAAAATCTTAGTTTACACAACGAGAAGAGTAACATTTGAGTACTAACTTTACTGATTCTAGCAGTGTGATAATTATGTTGGAATTTGTGTTTTATTCTTCTTTTGTTATCGGATCATCTAAGTTGGCTTGTTATATTTTGTAACATTATTCTCTAGTTGAAGACCTCAGTACAGTATGAAAATTTACTTCAATATACCTAATTATAGCTTGAATATTGTTCATGACTAATGCACTGACAACATTTTATACATAATACGTGTAAATATTTATCTGTTTCAAAATTTAGAAGTAACCTAGTGAATTTTTATCACTTGCAATGAAGATTGCTTCTAGTTTGTTATTAGTATTCAGTTTCCTGTATCAGAGTTTTGTGTGATTCTAGGAAGCTCTAAAGTGGGTGACTGATCAGCCAGCCTGGCAACGATCTGGAGGAAGAGATCATATACTTCCAGTCCATCATCCTTGGTCCTTTAAATCTGTTCGCCGATTTATGAAAAAAGCAATTTGGCTTCTTCCAGATATGGATTCCACTGGAAATTGGTAATTGTGTCCTTTAGCTTTTTGAGTGAATTTGTGTGTCTCTGTTATTAGAGTGGTGAGCTGAGCCTAATTGCCTTGTGTAGGTACAAACCAGGGGATGTCTGGCTGGAAAAAGACCTTATTCTTCCTTATGTTCCTAATGTTGATTTTTGTGATGCACAATGCTTACATGATTCTCAGTCAAAAAGAAGCACATTGTTATTCTTTCGTGGAAGGCTGAAGAGAAACGCTGTATGAGTTTGTCTCTTTTGATAATGCCTGATAGCCTTCTTGATGGATATGATAATCATTTTAGGCCCTTGAATACTTGGTTTCTGCATGCTAAGTCCTAAGGATATTTTCTTTATATAGGGAGGTAAAATTCGTAGTAAACTTGCAGCAGCACTACATAATAGTGAGAATGTTGTTATGGTAGAGGGAAGTGCTGGTGAAACTGGAAAGGCAACAGCTCAGGCTGGGATGCGCAAGTAACATGTTTATGATTCTAGATGTTCAATTCTTTTGGAAGCTTAATATTATGTCATCTTACTCTGTTGCATCCTTTTAGGTCCCTCTTTTGCTTGAGCCCAGCTGGTGATACGCCTTCTTCAGCTAGGTTGTTTGATGCAATAGTTAGTGGTTGTATTCCAGTCATTGTCAGTGATGAATTGGAGCTTCCATTTGAAGGAATACTTGATTATCGTAAGGTATGTAGAATTTATGGTTTCATCTTTTCTGTCATGGAAATTCATAAATTGTGTGAATTAAGTTTTAAAGCTGTTTCTTCTTGGAAATGCTCTAATCTGTCAACTGAAATTCTAAGGTTATTGATAATTAAGAATTTGTTATAGACAAAATTTTAGCACACGTGGAAATCTACTTGTCTCTTGAGCTGCTCATATCTTGGTTGGGTAAGTTGGCTACAGAAGACCAAGTTGGGAAGAGTTTGATACTTTGATCAAACTAGGATCTGGGATAGACTCAAACATAGATAAACTATGAGGAGCATCATCAAAGTGAGTTGAGGCCAGTCAAGATGCAAGCACCTTGTCCTAGGTGAGTTTAGGTGTCATGATTATTAAGTACTTAACCAAAATGAGCAAGCATGTGATGAGCGAGATACAATATGCCCCTAAAGCCTAACTGTAATATTTATTTTATCAAATGAAGGTAGAGAAGGATTACTTAGGATTCATATTAGCAGTAATTTTCCCTCAATTCATTAATATTATACTGCCTCAGTATCTCAATAGTCGTGTGTGTTTATCCATCTGATTCATCCAACGCCCAAATGAAAAAGGTTGGAGATGCATAACATAATTTGGTTTGTGATTTTTTGGTCGAAGCACCAACTGGATATTATCACAAATTGTAGTTGTGCATCTTTTCTACACTGGCAGCGGTTTGATAATGTCACATAAACTGAAGCTTTGCCCTTTTCTTCTGCAGATAGCACTTTTTGTCTCTTCTAACGATGCTGTACAACCGGGATGGCTCGTCAATTTCCTTATGAATGTGGATTCTAAGCAAATTGTCGAAATGCAAAATAACCTCGCTAAGGTTCTTTCTAGATTTCATCGAACATTTACTAGTTACTCTTTCTATATACCTTACTGTGCCATCGTGTTGATATTTATAGTACTCGAGGCATTTCTTATTTTCGAGTCCAGCTCAGCCTCTCGGCGCCGAGGACTTGGCATGGAGAATGGTCTGTCCTTAATCTTTGAACTAATTGTTGACGCAGTCACTACTTTTCCTGCCAGCCATTAACTTCTTGATTCCAACAGATTGCTGGCAAGTTGGTAAACATCAAGCTGCATATGAGGAGGTCACAACGCATGGTAGAAGGTTCAAGAAATTTGTGCACCTGTGAATGCAGAACAGGAAACATCACCAGGGTACCGTGAATGCCATCTTCTTCAGTATTTTTACGGATCTTATTAGATGTATAGAAAATTCTTCTACTACGGCATGTGTACGCTCATCTTGTAATTGCGATGACAACTTCTTGCTATCCTTTTGTTGCCTAAACATGTTTGCAAGTATTGAATTCATTTTCACGTTGCCCATTTATTCCTGTCACCCTTTCACATTTTATTTGACCAATTGAAGCTAAACAAGTTCATTTAGCTAATTTATTGATCAAGTTGACCAATTGAGGTTTAGAGCTTCTTATGTTGGGTAGACAATTAATGGGATATTTTATATCTTCGGAAAATCGACCTGGACTTATATATTGTAATATCCTTATATGAACTATCTGTACCAACATGTGAGGGCTGAATTGGAATTTTATTAACCTATTTCAAAATGGGTCAACCGTCTGAACTCACTACCAACGCGGATGAGCCTCCGTCGGACTTGGATTTACCTGCAGATTAAAATTATAATGGAAAATTAGGCGGTTGACCGTCTATTCCGTATCTCAGATTTAATTTTTTTTTTTTATCTATTTCTTTTTTTTTTTTAGATTCATGTCTAATTCGCAATCCGTCCTCAATCTATCAATCTCCGTCCCGCTTACCAAATGGCCGACCCGCTGGGCCGGGCCGTTCGGTCCGTCTGACAGCTCCACTCAATATCCATGGCTTACGCATATTCTCTTCCCACACCTTCAATGCCGCTGCTGTCTGCATCTCTTGCTTCCGCGCCGGCTCGCATTCTCTCGATCATTGCACGCACGCACTCCCCGATCAGTTGACGTGCTGGAGAGATAGTGGTTAGGGTTTCGAGTCTCCTTTGCATTTCCATATTTTCTCCTAAACCCTAGGGAATCTGCCTCTCTCGATCCGTGGTCGCCTATGGTTGCTCTCTTCCTTTGGCCGCTTCGGTGACTCCCCATTTTTCAGCCTGGAATCGGGAAGCCCTTTACCGCATTCCCCAGCGTTAGGAGTTACTGGCTCAGTGGCTCTTTTCCACGCTACAAAAAACTAGGTCTGCGCATTTGAGTCCACCTAGATGAAAGGCAAGGCGGTGAACTCTGGAAAGAGAGGTACTTCTAGTTTTGCTATTCTGCGTTGTTCGCGTTAGAGCGCATGCTCCCTGTTTCGATTTCTTTTCATATTTGCAGATAAGTTCAAAGGGAAACGAGCCGTGGTGGTTGATCCGGATGACGGCGAAGAGGAAGGTAGCATTGATTATTATTGTTCAGAACTTGGGATGACTAAGATATTGGATTTGGTATATGAGCTATATGCTTAATGAAATCATTTCTTCCCTTTTTGTAAGAAGAAGTAGAAGAACAGGATGAGTATGAGCGAGGTGGATTTATGGCGGATGACATAAAAGAGGAAGAAACTCTGGAGAGTGATGAAGAGATGCGTAGTATAAAAAGGAAGAAGAATAAGAAGAAAAGGTAATGTAACTTGAGTTTTCTATGGTGACCTACTAGTAGCTAAATATATCTTCTGCGTGTTTTTGCACTTAAGGCTTTTGGGGAAGAACTTTGTTCTTGATGAGGATGATTATGAGTTGCTCGAGGAAAACAAGATGAGTGGTTTCTGTCCACCCAAACCAGTATGTTTGCTGTTCTTGCTGCCTAGTTTGATTTCACCCTTGAGTCCTATGTCTTGTTTGAGTTGTTAATGATATTATTTCTTTGCAGGGGAATGGTAAATTCAAGCGTCTAAAGATTGGAAGGGACAATGAATTGGAGGATCAACAGAAAGCAATTGGTTGGCATAGTCAAGGTGGCCGTTCAGCTGAAGAAAAACTTAAGATTAGCTTGTTTGGTGACGATGGTAAATATTTTAAGTATTTTGTGCTAGCAATCTATGTTTTGTTGGACTGTTATTGGTTGGAAGGGATTAGTCATATTTTTTCACTACACACTGGTGGTCCTAGATGATTTTGCTAATGAAGCCGGTCAATCAGAAGATAGGAATGTTATCGGTGATGAAGATGAAATGGCTGATTTTATTGTGGATGAGGATCTGGATGACGCTGGTGCCCTTGTGAGGTCTGATATGTTACTCTTGAACTTTAGCCTTTAAGAATACATCGTCTCTTTTCTGATTTTCATAATTTATCATGATTGTCAATTTAATTTGTATAGAAAGTTGACAAAAGAGAAATCACACCAAGTGCTTTGCATTGCATCATCTACTTCACAAGCACTTGAGATATTTGGTGATCGTGACACATCTGTGAAAAAAAGATTGGACGATGAGTTTGAACCTTTTGTTCTTTCAGAGAATTGTATGACACAGAAGGATGACATTATACGAGAGAGAGATATTCCAGAGAGAATTCAGGTAACAAAGCAATTTGTTTGTCATTGAAATGTGGAATACTGTTGGGAAGTGCAGCTGCTTATAGATTAACCAACATTTTCTTATTCGTCTGATATTTCTTTACTTGTAGTTGTCTGAGGATACTACTGGGCCACCACCTATAGATGATCAGAATGTAGAAGAGGAGAGAAACTGGATTTATGATCAGCTTACTGGTGGCAGATTCTCTCCTTTAGTTGGCTATGATCAAGTACTCAAAGATATAAATAAAGACAATATTGATAATGTCTTAAGAATGATGCATGTGCAAAAACTTGATGTAGGGACTTTACTTCTATAAGTTTCTGATATCTAAGATTCACAAGAATGTGGATAAGTAATTCCTGTATTTTCACCCGTAGATTCCTTTCATTAGCATGTATCGCAAGGAATTATGTGATAGCCTGTTGAAGGATCTTGATGACGGCATGCAGGATGGTGACGAAATGAAAAGTATGAAGTGGCATAAGGTACTAAGGAAACACCATTCTAGTTTTTTGTGAAACAATTGTACAATCATCTTTTGTGGGATGATAAAGGATGTGCTGAATTTGAATATCATTTGTTTTTCAGATACTATGGACAGTTCAGTCTTTGGACAGAAAGTGGTTGCTGCTTCAGAAGAGGAAGAGTGCTCTTTGTTCCTATTATACAAAGCATTTTGAAGAGGAAATTCAAAGAGTTGATGAAGAAACTAAACTCAATTTAAATAAAAGACTTTTCGATTCAGTCGTTTTAGCACTGAATGATGCAAAATCTGAAAGAGAGGTTGATGACATTGATGCAAAGTTCAATCTGTGTTTTCCTCCTTGTGAAGACGATACATATGATGGACAATTTAAGAGGCCTAAACGAAAGTCATTGCACACTGTTTCCTATAATGCTAGGCTATGGCAGATTACTAACAAGTTTGGTGCTAGTTCCGAAACATTTGGGTCTCTTCTTTCATTAGAAAAGGTGGCATATGTTAACAGATATTCTTGTAATTTAATAAAAGAAAACTATGGCATCATCTTTTTTTCTATTGGAATAGCCATCTTTTATGCTTGTTCTGGCTTTGCTACCACCCTCCCTATAGTTTCAGTAGCGTCGTACTTATCTAATAATTTTATCTAATTTTTTGAGATTTAGGGGTAGCAAGCTTTGTTCTTCAACTATCAAAATACCTTTTCCCCTTTCAGATATCTGATGAAGTTGAAGATAACATAGAATCTCCTGAAGAAGTTGCTGCAAAGTTTACATGTTCTACGTTTGAAACTCCAAAAGATGTGCTTAATGGAGCCAGACATATGGTTTGATATTCCACTTCCTTTTTTTTTTCTAATATAAAGATGCTGCATACCTGTAATATTATTCTTAAAGCCTTTTGGACCCTTTTATATGTTGGGTTTTGTTCTTTGGCAGGCGGCTGTGGAGATTTCATGTGAGCCTAATGTTAAAAAACATGTGCGCAATATTTTCATGGAGAAGGCTGTTGTGTCAACAAGTCCTACTCCTGAAGGAAATCTTGCGATTGATGCCTATCATCAACTTGGGGGTGTGAAATGGCTGCGCAATAAGCCTTTAATTGAGTTTGTGGATGCTCAATGGCTGCTTGTCCAAAAGGGTGAAGAAGATAAACTGCTTCATGTCAGCATTAAACTACCTGAAGATGTCCAAATGAAATTATTAAGTGATGCATCAAATTGTTATCTGAGCAAAGGTGTCAGTAAATCTGCTCAGTTATGGAATGAGCAGCGGAGGATGATATTGAAAGATTCATTTCTCACTCATATTTTGCCATCAATGGAAAAGGAAGCTCGCTCATTGTTGACAGCTAAGGCGAAGAATTGGCTTTGTGTGGAATATGGAAAGCAATTGTGGAATAAGGTCTTGGTTGGTCCTTTCAAGAGGAAGCACACTGATAGTGATTTGGAGAATGAATCTGAGGTAAGAGTTCTGGCCTGTTGTTGGGGACCTGGAAAGCCAGCAACTACTTTTGTCATGTTAGATTCAGCAGGAGAACTGGTGGATGTGCTATATGCTGGTTCAATTAGTGTTCGATCCCAGGCTGTTACTGATCAACAGAGAAAGAGGAATGACTGCCAACGACTCCTGAAGTTCATGGTCAATCACCAACCGCATGTTATCTGCATAGGAGCAACAAACATGGCTTGCACACAGCTAAGGGATGACATTAATGAAGTATGCACAAAGTTTTTCATTTTGATTTTTTTAGTTTCAGTAACTATTTTGGAGTTCTCTGTTGCAACCATGTGTTCTAGTTTATGATTGTATGTCTATTGATTCAAAACTAGCTGATGCCAATCCGAATTGGTTGAGTTCATATAGAATTGACTAAAGTTAGTAGAATATAAAGTCAAATTAGTCATGAATAGGAGCGGGATGTAAAAATGGGTCTGATTGGGCAGAATAATTGGAGAACACTTGATATTTACTAGAAATTTGTATTTTTGGCTGCAAACTGATTGAAATTGTTCTTCGGTATTCATTCTAAAGAGTAAAAGAGCGAAGGAAACAAATTGTATTAGTAAAAAATATTAAAACAAATCAATCAAATATAAATATGTAAAATAATCAATCTAAATTTAATTGTATATTATTTGCAAACAAAAAATCTAAAAAATTGAATAAAGCTTAAATGGTTGCTATCTGAATATAGCCTAATAAGTATTGTATTTAAATATGACCACTCTTTCATTATGCATTAATTGTGTACTCAAACATTATAAATTAATTAAATTGCGGCCTTGCATTGCCTTGTTAAGGAGAGCAAAATTTGACATGGACCTACCCTGCACACATTCCTAATTTGTCTTTCCATTAATATCTGTGAATTGCCACATCACTAGTAAATCATCAAACTAGTGAAAGATGATGATGGGATATGCACAACAAGAAGATATTTATTTATTGGTGTATGTATAGTTTTCACATGATTATTTTTGAGTTGTACTTCATCATCATGATCTAGCTGTGTTATTCCAAGTTATTTGAGGCTGGGGGCACATTAGAATTTATGCACAACTACATTGCAGTTATAATCTTTTATTAGTGAATGCTTCAACTGAAGTTTTTTTTTGGTCTCCACCTATTCCTTACATCTTCAACACTAATTGGTTCAAATTTGTTTATTACTGAATACTTCAACCAAAGATTTCTTTGCATCTCCCTCCATCTTTTATGCCTTCAACGTTAGGTTTCTTTGGTCTCCCTCTATACTTACACCTTCAACACCTTCAACATCAATTCACTCGACTTGTCTTGTAGAATCTATTAATTGCCTTTCTACATTTCTGATTTTTCCTCATGCTAACAAGTGTTTCCTCTTACCTTAATTTTCTATTTTAAAATTGTTTTATTTTTGCAATTTAGAATTCTCTGGTCTGATGTGTCATTTGAGTGATATTGAGTTATTTATTTATTTATTTATTTGTTTTTATTGCGCCTGATGTCAATTCAGGTTTCAATTTCGTGATATATCATGTATACAATAATGCTTTGTCTGGTTATTGTTAATAACTATTCAGGAAAAATAATGAAGCGACATTCCCGGAGCTATTCAACTTGAATTGATGGGTATAGGAATGCATTTGCATGCAATTTTCATTCCCATGGGTGAGGTTTGGTGTAAAGTTTGTAATGTGGCAGTATGTAACCACATTTATATTGAAAAATTATTTCAATATATGAATTTTAGTTTTATGGCAATTAAATGCTGCACTTAAATTTCAAATGAGTGTTTGTTAGATGGAAATAACCACCTTAAATGACCTATTGTTATTCCATTTTGTTTTCAATTCCTTTCTTTTCTTTCTATTCTAGTGATTCTTGATCATTAGAGCATCCCCATCCGCTTATGTAAAATCAGTTACTACCCTAAATTTTACATTTTTTTGTCAAAAAAAACTATTTATATCAGATTCCCTTTCAATTCTCTAAATTTAGATTTATGCTACAGTGCTTCTCCAATTATAGAGAATGAAACTCTCTATCCTAAAAATAAAATAATATTTCTTTTTAATCTTTCTCTAATTAAACTCTACTATTACAAATATAATAATAAAAAAAGTGGAAGAGAGAGAAGAAAACAATAAAAAAATGAAGATAATGGAAATTTTAGGGTAGTTGATTCTAGTGAAAATGATTGTCTAAATTTAATAAAGCGAGTGGTTTACCCTAAATTTTAGAGATATTATAGAGAAACTGGTTTGGATACTCTATTAGGGCCCAAGTTATCTTAAATGGCAAACTGGTGGGCTTTAAAGGGATGGATGGATTCTAGCAAATTAGAATAAACAATGTGTCATTTGCTCCATTCTCCCACTTTATCCACCATCTGACTCAAACTTTTTACTTCTATACTCTGTTTTGCGTTGCCTCTATTATTTTTTCTTCTGATTATGAGATTGTTGATATTAATCAGATTTGAGGTTGCCTCTCTTTTTTGCAACAAATTTAGTTTATAATATTATATTATTTTTTCTTCTGATTATGAGATTGTTGATATTAATCAGATTTGAGGTTGCCTCTCTTTTTTGCTACAAATTTAGTTTATAATATTATATGCTGATAGGATATTTGCTAAATACAATGTAATGTAGACTCCTGAGTCCTGACCCATATGTTCTAGTAACTTCAGTTTCATTGTACTGTTACTTTTATTTGTTATGGCTTCTGATTTTTTGAACTTTCAAATGCTATCCAGTGACCTAAGAAAACTGTCAATTTAATTCTTTTAAAAAGGTTGCTGCAGTGTGGTTGTTTAGAAGATGACTCATTATAAATGCTTTGAATTCTTTTAATTAATGTGTTACCCATGACGGAGTTTGATAAATTATTACATGTTCCTGAAATAAATGGTAAAGATTATATTCTATGATTCAACCGGTGCATGCTCAGCGGCCTTCAAGTTTTTTGTAACTTTTTCATACTACATACAAGTAAAAACATTTATGACGATGTTAGAATTAAAGGTGTTGATGGATCTTTGCCAATTTGACTCAATCCAGATAAAATGAGCCAAATTGATAATTCTTGTTTGCTTTCAATTTGGTTGATATTATTTATTACTTTGGTTCAGTTCAGTTTGAACCTATTGGACACCAAAAATATGGAAGTACTCATGTAGTACTTATCAAGAAATGTACAAGTTTAATATAACAATATAAGTTGTTAACAGTTTAAATCAGCATAAAGAGTTCATGAAAAATACTTTACATCTACCTTGTAATATAAAAGAAATGCAAATAAGATATAATATTTTAGACTTACTATTTAATAGGATACATGTTACCTACCGAAATGTTGTAAAAGTTTTATTAATCCTTTCAGGAAGAGAATTGTGTCTTTCTCAAGTTGTCTTTTATAGTTTGTACGAGGCAGGAAAATAGAAAATTCTAGGAGTTTGGTCATGCAGCTATTTCTTTTGTTGATTGCTATAGCCTCAAAGACTTGGGTTTTAGCTTTTAGTTGTGTTCAAAAGGTTAATTGGTCCAAACTTAGTAAATTGAATTGACTTGGTCGAGGTTCAAGTAATCATTACAATTTCTCAAATGTGTTCATGTTTTGTCCATTGCATTATTCAATTTGCAATTTTGCATATTGATAGTGATATAGCATATAGAATTTGATGAACCGCTGGATTGCATGCTGATGATGGGGCCCTGTGGGGTCTCCTTTTACAATAATGTTAATACCTAACATTTTTGTTTTATTGTCTTGTGGGTTATGCTCAAGATAATTGAGGATCATCCAAAAGAACTTGGTCAAGAATTGGAAAATATTTCTGTTATCTTTGGCGATGAAACTTTGCCTTGTCTTTATGAGAATTCAAAGCTTGCATCAGAACAACTACCTGGTCAGCCAGGTAAGGATTGTTTTCTTTAGAGATTTCACCAACTTCAAAATTGACCTTATTTGATGTGGTTTTTCTAAAGGCATTGTGAAACGTGCTGTGGCACTTGGACGTTATCTGCAAAACCCTTTGGCTATGGTGGCTACTCTTTGTGGACAAGAAAAAGAAATACTGTCATGGAAATTTCATCCCTTGGAACATTTCCTTACTCCTGATGAGAAATATGAGGTTGTTGAGCAGATTATGGTTGATGCTTCTAACCAAGTCGGTGTGGATATAAACCTAGCAGCAAGTCATGAATGGCTTTTTGCTCCTTTACAATTTATTGCTGGTCTTGGTCCACGAAAAGCATCTGTCTTACAAAAAGCATTTTTGAGGGCTGGATTTATTTCAAATCGCAAAGAGATTCCTATGGGAAAGATTCTTAAAATGAAGGTTTTCATCAATGCTGTTGGATTTTTACGGGTAAGACAGAGTGGGGTGGCTTCTTTTAGTAACCACAATATGGACCTTTTGGATGACACTAGAATTCATCCAGAGTCGTATGAACTGGCAAAGAATTTTGCCAAGGATGTCTATGGCGATGATGCTCTAAAGGAGGCAAATGACATGGATGATATGCTAGAGAAGGTGATTGAACATGTTATAAAAAATCCACACAAGCTTGAAGTGTTTGATATTGATGAGTATGCAAACAATATATTTGACCAGTATGGAAAAAAGATAAGGGAGACACTTTATGATATAAAAATGGAGCTTCTACAAGGGTTTCGGGACTATCGGGCACCTTTTAAAGAACCAAGTTGTGAGGAGGAGTTTGCTATGCTCTCTGGAGAAACAGACGATACCATTCCAGAAGGGAGAATTGTTCAGGTGACAGTGCGCCATGTACAGGAGAGTCAAGTCATTTGTGTATTTGATTCTGGTTTAAAAGGGATGGTGTCCTCTGATGACTTTTCAGACGAAGGATTTGATTATGAGAAGGTGCATGTAGGGGATATACTTACATGCAAGATTAAGCATGTGAATAAGAATAGGCATGTGGTTTACTTGACATCCAAAGCTAGTGACCTGCGAAAAGGCCCTTATATTGATAAGCGAGATCCTTATTACCATGAGGATAGAATTAGTATGGGCAGTGAAATGGAGAAGGTCCGGAAGAACAAGGAAAATGCAAATAAACCTTTGAGACCAAGGATGATTGTTCATCCCCGTTTTCAGAATCTGACAGCTGATGAAGCGATTGAGGTGTGTATGATCAATTATATATAATAGTTCACTAACTCTCTTGTTTACTTAAGCACTGCTGTATGTATTAAATATATGTTATAACTTACTATGGCAGTACCTTTCTCATAAAGAACCTGGTGTGAGTATTATGCGTCCCAGTTCCAAAGGGCCATTATTTTTGACATTGACTTTGAAAGTTTTTGATGGAGTATTTGCTCACAAAGAAATAGCTGAGAAAGGAAAAGATCACAAAGATATGACAAGCTTACTTCGGTTGGGGAAGATACTAACAATTGATAAAGAGTCCTTTGAAGATCTCAATGAGGTAGCTGCATTATAATATTTCCCTCTTTGCAAATTTCAGCCTCTCAATGTCAACCACTTCTTGGAGCATTTAGTTTAGGACAATTGTTAAGAAGCTAAAACAAATTATTGTAGCTCTTGAAAGTGTCTCCAATCACATGCTTCATAACAGAATAATTACAATTATATCCAATTTTGGATCAGTCATGTATGAAATTTGATATTATAAACTTCTGAATGAGGTTTTTCTACTCTTCATTGCACTAGTAAAAAGGATAGATTAATTCTTATGTCTGGTATTTAATTGACATAAGACTAAACAATATCGTCTCTTAACTAAAAATGACAGACTTAAACTTTGTTTAGTTTTGTTATCTTATGTTCTGAAAAGGCATCCTTAGACAATATTTGTGAGTGACGGCATTTAGATTTTGAGAATGAGGAACATAAAGAATCTAATATGGAGAGGACATGTACTAGTTTTGCTTCTTATTGAGATCAAAACTTGGTGCACCTATATTTGTTATACAAAATTTTTTAGACTGAACTTCGGGTTGCCAAATGCTTTCCCATTCCAACATACTGAAATGTTTTTTTATGCATTCCTCCATCTGATGCTATATGAAATTTGTTGCTGCAAAATTGAAACTTTTATGTCTGTATTTGCAATATAGAATCTAATCTTTGGTTTTCCTATTTGGCAGTGGTTGTCTCTTACACACCTTAGTTGTTTAACAATGATGTACTGTGAAACTATTTGCGTGTTTTATTTATTTATTTTTTAAAAATTTTGTTGGCTAGTTTTGTGAGCTAACTTTCTAATGGGATTCTGCCTCGTCTTTTAGGTCATACGCTGGTATGTTGATCCACTGGTAACCCACTTGAAAAGTATGCTTGGTTTTCACAAATTCAGAAAAGGGAATCAGAAGGAGGTTGATGATCTACTGAAGGCAGAGAAGGCAGCAAACCCAATGCGGATAGTGTACTGTTTTGGAGTTTCTCATGAGCATCCTGGGACTTTTATTTTATCCTATATTAGAAGTGCAAATCCACATCATGAGTATGTTGGGGTGTATCCCAAAGGTTTCAGGTTTCGGAAAAAGGATTTTGATAGCATTCATCACTTAGTTGAATATTTTCAGAAGAACATAGACAAGCCACTACTTGGTGAGGGCCCATCTATATGTACACTTGGTGCAGAGGTATCAACAGAAAATCCTACATGGGTATCCTCTGGTGGTCAGGAATCTACAGGTAGTTCATCTTATTAATATCATTTTTGCTGATTTTGTTACTTAGTGAAAGTTGTCTGACTGAGCCAATGCCATGCCTGATCAACTTCATGCTTTTGAAAATTGATATATTTCCCTTATGAATTATTTAAATTTAAGCTTCATTAATTCTGTTGGGATTTTGATATTCAAGGAGAATCTTCAGCTATATTTGTTTTTTTTACCTGCGTTCTTAACAAGAAGTGCTACCATTTTTCAAAATAAAATACTACACACACACCTATAGTGCCCTGCTGTCTTCTCTTGGCCTGACAAGAACTAGTTCTTATCCATGCACCAAGCCAGTTTGTACTATAGATGTCATAGCGTGTTCTAGAACTTTACTATCAAATTGTGATAAAATTTTGATTTCTATTCTGCCAGACCAACTGCAGTTATTAATATTATTTCTACCAGTAAAGAAGTAACTAATTGGTGGATGCAGAATTCTGAGTTTAGGACAAAATTCTACTAAGCTCTATTGATTAAAGAGTTATTCATTGTTTTTTTTAGAGGGTGGGGTGGGGGTGGATACACATGAAATTTACTATCATTGACTAGCATGCTTGCATTGTTTGGTTGTGGTGATTGCCAATATACACATCATCTGTACATCTGTTATGCCCTGGTGCGAGCTATGCACTTTGATATAAATGGATTTCATAATTTAGCTAATATTTAGATCCTTGAAATTGAAATGACTGACTTGAATATTCTATTGTATTACTCCTGGCTTGCTTTTTTGGGAAATTGGGATTGTTTTATTAGCTTGATATTGTTTATTGTTTTGCTTTATGTCCTTGACTGATTGTTTTGAACTAGAAGATAAATCATTTGAACTCTATATAGATGATGATGTACGTGCTTCTGCAGAGTTGCAGATTAGTTTATCAATTATTAACATCTTATGATCTTTTATATGTTTTGATCATCTTATTCTTGTTTTGTACTAAGTCATTAATGACTCATCTACATTGATTGGAGGTTCTTTTTGCCCGTTTGATTCTTAGATTCATGATTTGATATGGTTGCCAATTTAACGTAAATTTAATGCAGCTTATCTAAATAGCTCAGGCATATTCATTAGGCTTTTGCTTTGGTTAGTCTGATACAATACTAGTGAATGCCCTTTAATTAAAGGGCAAGTAGGTTAGTAGAGAGGACATAAGCAACTTATACGGTTCTACATTGTTTCTTAAAGTGAAAGATTTTCTTTGAAATCTCTTTGTTTTTTGGTTTATGAACTTCCTTTTGTGACCATCTCTTTCTATATATATATATATATATGTTCTTAAGTAAATTGACAAGTACAAATTGTGGATTCCTATCCACTTTTGGATTCTTGTTCAATGTGCTATATCTTTGTTGTTTATATCATCCACATTCTTCATGATCCAGTCCATCCTTTTTATCCTTCTGTTGAGAAAGTTCAGCGGTAGCTGGTAAAGGTTTATTCTTCCACCCTACATTAACTACTAGAAGTACAATTCATTTTATGGGGTAAGTTTGCTAACTCTATTTGCTCTTCTCAATAAAAGAAAAAGGAAATTTGTAACCTCTCCTGCAATGGATAATTCTGGGTATGCCATTTTAATTAGAGACATCTAAAACACAATGCATTAGGTGATTAGTGGCATTTAACTGTGTATATATTTCAATGCTTCATAGTTCTCAACACATTTCTGTGAATTCTAGAAATGAAATTTTAGTATGACTGAATTGCTTCCACTCTGCAAATTATTATTGGTGTTGAATTGTTCAATTCGAATTCCATGAGGTTTTGTTAGCTTACTTCTTGACATGATTATTACATGCTCAGCTAGTTTGCCATAGCTTGGTGAAGTGGTAAAAAAAAATCTGTCAGTGGCAAAATAGTGACAATTCAAAGTAATCATTTGATCTGTCAGGTTAATTAGGGGCTAAGACATCATAGAGCCCAGGCATGATGCATATGTACCTAGGAGAGGTAAGGCAAACTTTCAAAATATCAAATATATGCTTTATATCAGTATCTGCAGCATATTTAAGTACATGCCATGTAACACAACATGTGATTTAATACTTACATCATTTATTAGTTTCCCTCAATTCAAAAGAAATTCATTTGCAGTCACAGAAATGTAATACTTGAATTCATATTTATGTAACCCATCAAAGAATCACAGTCATATATTCCATGTTTTTTGTATTATAAGTCATAACTGAGCCCATATGATGTTGCATGCCACTATTAGTCAAGAGCATCAATGTCATTAATACCATAAACCAGTTACAGTATACAACTAATTTAGATAATCTAGAGGATGCAATCATGACCTTCAGCATTCAAAAAATTGAGTTGTTAGATGTTCTATGTTTTCCGCTCTTTTTTTAGGTCTAAGAAAAGATATAGGAATATAAAAAGAGATATTGTGTGTTGGCATATTTTATTCTGCCTTGAGCACATAATGCTGTCTCACCTGAACTACTAAATGTACCTGGGAGTGTGGCTCCTTGCACCATGGTGCAGCTTCTGAAAACACTGATTCTAAATCAATTTCTGTTAAAGGATCAAAGGTTTTGATCATGAAGGATGAATATTGTAACATTATTTGAATATTTAATGTAACTTCAGATGTATCACATGCACGTATGTATATCATGCATGGAACTTGTTAAAGAATATTTGTTCTCTATTTAAAGGTATTGAATTACGGTTAGGTAATGAATATATCATCTATGGGACAATAGTGGTTAATCAAGTTGAAGTTGCACTATACTATCAATGAAGATTTGTAGGCAGAAATGCTAGGTAGACCTGCAAAAAGAATTATTATGCAATATATAAAGAAAATAACATGAGAAGAAAAGTGCTGAAGTGTGTGTCGTTGAGATAGATTATCCTTGATTTTGTTGGTCGAATCACATGTTTTAGTCAATATGTGAAATCTGATGCTTCCCATCTAGGATTGCTTGAGAAGGGGAAGTGTTTGACCACTAGAGTTTTCATTTCTAATCTTGATCAGATACATGGTTAAGGGCATTTACTTCCACCCTTATCTGGATTAGAACAGTGGCAATCTCGGTGAATGCTGCTCCTGAAATTCTATGCTGGATCTTCTTAGGGGCATATCAACCAGCTTTACTTTGTTGATAGGTTTTATGCACTCTAATATTTCTCTCAAAAGTTGCTGATTTCTTTTGTACTTTCTTCCAGTTGAAAAGAGAATAAGATACTTGTGCTGCTGTGAATTATTTTTTGAAGTCACCATTTGACAAACTTTATTGGCTACACATTTCTGAGTTAATGTTGTCTTGTATTATTTATAAGTTTTGCCATCGCCTGGTTAGGATAATTCTCTTTGCTGCTTTTCCTGGCAGATGGAAGATTTAACTCTAGAAATACTGGCAATCGAAATGAACGAGGGCGAGGTCGTGGACGTGGACGTGGGCGTGGTCGTGGAAGAGGAAATGATTTTGGTTCTGATGGAAGTGACAACAGTGGCTATGAGGAAATGAAGGGTGATACTGCAGGTTCTAGCTGGGGTGGCGGAGGTGGTGGTAGTAGTTGGGGTGGCAACATGAATGCGGGTACTGATGATGGTGGGAGTTGGGGAAGTGTGGAAGGTAATGTAATTGGCCAAGGGCGATGGGCTAGCTCAGGAGATAAAGGAAACAATAGTACTGATGGTGTCTGGGCTGGGAATAGCAGTGGTGGCAACAGTTCTGGTGGTTGGGGGAATCTGGGATCTGGTGGCGGCAGCAGTACTGGTGGCTGGGGGAATCTGGGAACTGGTGGTGATGAGTCTTCTGGGACTGGCAGTCACAGGGGCAGTGGCGATTGGGGTGCAACGGATGATGTTGGTGGCCAAGGAGGAAGGGGAACTTCAGGAGATGTAGGAACGGGTGGTACTGATGCTGTCGGGGCTGGAAATAGGGGCGGCGATGGCTTCAGAAGTGGATGGGGCAATCAAGAAACAGGTGGAGTCAAAAACAATAGTGGGGATGACCATGGTGACAATTGGTGTGGTGGTGGTGCTGCACCTGGTGGTGACAAGCCAGTTGTGGCTGGCAATTACAGAGGTTGGAATGGAAGAGGCAGTTCCACTAGTAACTGGGGAGAAGAAGGTAGTGGCAGTAGGGGCAGGGGCAGAGGCAGGGGAAGGAGTAGTGGTAGGAACAACAGTGGGTGGGGACGAGGTGGAAATGATAGTACTGATCCTGGCTTGGTTGGTAATAGTAATGCTGCCGGTGCCACAAGTGGCTGGGGAAGTAACCAACATGGGGGCAACAATAGAGGCAGTGATGATCCTGGTGGGAATTGGGGTAGTGCGCCTGCTGCTACTGGTGGTGGTTATTCAGCTGGGACTGACAGTACTGGTAATTGGGGAGCAGTTGGTAATGATAGTAGCTGTGGGGGCAGAGGTAGTAACAACAGTGGGTGGGGACAAGTTGGAAATGATAGTACTGATCCTGGCTTGGTTGGTAATACTAATGCTGCCGGTGCTACAAGTGGCTGGGGAAGTAACCAACATGGGGGCAACAATAGAGGCAGTGATGATGATCCTGGTGGGAATTGGGGTAATGCACCTGCTGCTACTGGTGGTGGTTATTCAGCTGGGTCTGACAGTACTGGTAATTGGGGAGCAGTTGGTAATGATAGTAGCCATGGGGGCAGAGGTAGTAGCAACAGTGGGTGGGGACAAGTTGGAAATGATAGTACTGATCCTGTCCTGGATGGTAATAACAATACTGGTGGCACCACAAGTGGCTGGGGAAGTAGGAATAACCGATATGGGATTAGCAGTAAAGGCAGCAATGATCATGATGGGGATTGGGGTAGTGGTTCTGCTGCGACTGGTGCTGTCAGCCACAGAGGTCAGAGTGGACGAGGCAGTAGCACTGGCAACTGGGGAGCAGAAGGCAATTTTAGTAGCCGCTGGGACAGAGGCAGGGGGAGGGGCAGAGGTTGGAACAACAGTGGGCGGGTACATGCTGAGAAGGATAGTACTGATTCTGAATCTAGTGGTAATGGCAATGCTATTGGTGCCCCAGATTCATGGAGCTGTGGAATCAACCAAGGCAGGGGCAGCAACCATAGAAGCAGTAATGATGCAGATCTTGCAAGTGGTTCTGATGGTAGCGGCGACAAATGGACTGGGGCTGGCAGTGGAAGAAGCAGTGGTGGTCGTAGTTGGAGAGGTGGTAACAATGGTGGCCGCAGGGGCCGGGGCAGAGCTAGGGATAACAGTGACAGAGGTAGCACAGATGGCTGGGACACTGGAGGCGGCCAGGGCGGGAAGGATAAGTGGGGTGGCAATTATCAGGCACGTAGTTTTGCTGATGGTAACGATGATAATGCAGCTGGTGCTAGTGGCGGAGGGTGGAGTGGCAACAACAATGGCGGCAGTAGCAAAGGTGGCTGGGGTGGTAACTCTGATGGTGGAGCTGGTAGTGGGTGGAATTAAGGATGGGTAAATCAAGGTGACTCAGATGCCATATCTAGTTCAAGTCTACCTGATATCGGAAATGAATGTTTTAGGAGCACAGCCTAACAACTGTTTTGTTTGTCGATCCAACTGGTTCCAGAAGTTGCATGTGGCTCGTGTGAATTTGCTTTGAGTTTGAGCAGTCTAAAAGAACATGCCTATCTCCATTCAACCACTTCCCTTTAGAAACCTTGGATGTAATATTCTCTTTTGTCCTTTGCTCACAGTGTATCTAATGTATTTTGTATCTAAGCTATAAAGTTAAACTTCAATAGTGGTATTATGCAAATTTGAATTTGACTTTTTTGATGATAAATGTTTTAGATTTCACCCGATTATTGCTAGATCAAGTATTCGGGTTTAAGAGTTGCTTTGCGTTTTCTGTATTACGATAAACAAGATTCTTGTAAAAACGTACAGTCCTGGGCAATGGACAGGGTAAGTTAATGTATGGTCATTATTAAAGTAAGCATTTAAAATGATATTTTTTGAACACTTAGTGTCGTGTACCTAGGAGCTTAATTGAGTTGAATTTTTGAATGTTTTAGTTTGATTTATTTATAATTGAACGGATTTTGAGCTTTATTTAATGAACATATTCATGGTTCATCAATTTTTATTGAGTCGTTTAATAAATATAAATTATAAATTTAAATATTTATTAAAAATTAAATTATATATTTAAAGAGAATTTATAATATTTTTATTAAAATTTATAATTTTGTTTTAGTAAATAAATTGAATATATTTATTGATATTTTTTATAAATAGAGTATAAAATTTTTAAATTTAATATTAAAATTATTATTTTTTATTTAAAAGTTGATTTATGAGTTTACTAATGAATATATTCACGAATTAACGAGTTGAGTATTATGAAGTTTGATCATAATTTACTTAACAAATTTCATTAAACGAATTCAAACGAGTTTTTATCAAATCGAGATTTAAATATCTCATGAACAGCTTGATTTATTTACATCCTTATATTTAGCCATATCCATCGATCCTATTACTAATGATCTAATTCAGTAAACAACGTATATGTGCTTGTAGAGATTAAAGGAGCAGAACCTACACTCGCACAACAAATGCATAAAAAAGTCCTAATTCATTACAATTTTAGGCACTCAAATGTAAACTACATGAGTTATTAAAGTTAATGTTTTTTTATAAGTTGATTCAAATTTAGTTTAAGCTTTCATTCCATTAGATATTCTTGTCTTCACAATTTAAGCTTAGCTTGAACTTCTCAATTTAAGTTTTGTTTGAACTTATTTTATTATTTAAATTTTTTAAATGTTTGATTGATTATTAAACTTTGATAATTCAAATATATTTGTTCATTTTATTTTTTTTAGTATTTTGATAATAGTTTTATTAATGATTGGTTGAACAAACGGGAGGTTGATTGGTTGAGGAGGTTGTTGCACGAAGCCAGTCGTTGGAGGAATTAGCTGGATCCCAATTGAGCCTTCCACTCGAGTTCTGTTTAGTATGAGGGCCCGTTATCGACGCAACAGGATCATGCAGTAAAGTTTTAGTGCGTGAAAGTTATTTTGAAATTTATTTTATTTTTTATAAGTTGATTCAAATTTGGTTTAAGCTTTCATTCCTTTAGAGGTTATTGTCTTCTCAATTTAAGCTTAGCTTGAACTTTTCATTTTAAGTTTTGTTTGAACTTATTTTATTGTTTAAAATTTTTACTTGTTTGATTGGTTATTAAACTTTCATAATTCAAATATATTTGTTCATTTTATTTTTTTATTTAGTATTTTGATAATAGTTTTATTAATGATTGGTTGAACATGTGGGAGGTTGATTGGTTGAGCAGGTTGTTGCACGAAGCAGAATTAGATGGATCCCGATTGAGCCTTCCACTCGAGTTCCTCGTTTAGTATGAGGGTCCGTTATCGACGCAACAGGATCATGCAGTTAAGTTTTAGTGTGTAAAAGTTATTTTGAAGTTTATTTTATTTTTTATAAGTTGATTCAAATTTGGTTTAACCTTTCATCCCTTCAGATATTCTTGTCTTCACAATTTTACCTTAGCTTGAACTTCTCAATTTAAATTTGATTTGAAGTTGATCTTTTTAGATATTTTCGAACTCTAAATTAAATTTATTTGATTGTTTAAATTTATCGGTTATTAAGCTTTCATAATTCAAATTTATTTATTTTATTTATTTATTTAATATATTGATAAGAGTTTTATTAATGAATATAATTCATGAATATTATTTATGAACGTTATATATGAATATTATTCACGAACGTTGTTTATGGATATTATTCACCAACATTGTTTATGGATATTAACGACTTGAGCACATATGTTTAAACTTGTTTATTTCGTTTAATTAGTTATGTCTTGTGCATACTAAATAAATATAAATAAATTTTTATCAAGTTAAATACTAAATTTATTCAAGAACGTTCGATTCATTTACAGTTCTACGTGAACTGATTAAATTTTATGATATTTCTAAGCAACGTTGCCAACCTAAGTCAAATGTTAAACCGATATTTATAGGGATTCATGCTTGATGAGACATGGACACAAGGCTGTTAGGTTGGTTGACCCAAGCCAATCAAAATTTCACTATCAAGAGCTAGCTCATAAACATCCTTGACAATTCAATAAATGTTGAATAAGAAATCTTTTAATTATTGCATTTAAATGTATTTTACCTATGGATTTATTGAAAATCTCAACTAATTTCAAGAAAGGAAACTCGAAAATTATTACTTAAATTTGACAGAATGAGAAGATACAATGACCAGACAGACAAGCATGCACATGACATAACTAGCAAAACATAGAACTTTCAGAAAGGCAAGGAAAAAGATCCCTAAATATAGAGAAACTACCAAATGCTTATCAGCTTGAACAAGAGTATGTAACAAGGATAACCCTGTTTAAAAGATTCAAAAACAAAAAAAATCTAGCAGTTTTAACAATTACTGGAAAAGAATTTACAAGCTCTCTTCGAAATGCATCCAAAAAAATTGACAAAGCAAAAGATGAGAAAGCAACATGGGAACCATCACTTATTGAGAGAAAAAAGAACTTGTGTATCATCAAGAATTTGGATCCAAAGCCATGAAGCTCGTTCTTCACCACAACCTCCCTCCCTCCCTCCCGTGTTTAGATGCTTTCTTTTGTTTAATAAGAATGAGCCTGCACACTGTACATCCAAGACGAGCCAAATTGCCATGGTTCGTCTTTTACCATTTTCAGACCTAGCAATGTAGCTCTTCCAAATTAAGCAATCCAAACAAATTCAAAGCACTGATCATCATCTCCCTGGATTGTCTTAGCTTTGCACTTAGAAATGAAGAGGGTAGCTAAATAACTAAGACTTTCAATAGCTCAATCGCCCGCTGCTTTACCTCTGGATCACATCCATTCTGGATGACGAACAGAAGTTTTGCTTCGAGGCCTCTTTAGCAAGCGGAACACATTCATCAGGGGCGAGCCTACAGACTGTCATGGAAAGATATAGCTTTGAGCAAGCTAAGGCCCATGGCAATGCCATTTGGGTGCCGCTCATCCTTGATCAATCTCAACAAGGCCACCAAAAGACTCAAGCTCGACACAATCTCTGACCGGAAACTCTTCTCTCCCATCAGCATTTCAATAAGTTTGGCACAGTTAATCTTAGTATCAATCGTCCCTTCGTTCAGCATGTCTATGACAAGGGAGATCTTCGCAGGTTCCATCAGATTAGTCTTGGCATCAGAGTCTAAACTAAGATTGACAAGTATAGCAATCACCTCGGAGCCAACCGCGTGAGAAGTGAATGGGCCGAGGAGGGAACAGAGATGCACGACACCACCTGAGTCGACGACCGTCTTCTTAACTGATGGATGGGCGGCGATGATCCTTTGGAGATCATCCAGGGCCTGCACTCGGGCCTGATCACCCTCACTCGCTTTTTGATTTGATCCTGTTTTTTGAGAAAGAGAGAGAGAACAATGAGGCGGGAGGAGGTGAGGCATGAGAAATGAAGAACAATGAAACTTTAGTCCCATGTCGCTAAATATTCACTATGATATTAAATTAATTTTTTATGGGGAGAGGATTCACTACAATAGCTTGCTATTGGAATCCTTGTGCGTCGCCTTTGCGTTGCATTATTGCATAGGCTGGCGCACCCGACCAAATATGATTTAAATAATAAAATTAGGTTTATAAAAATTATATTAAATTGAGTTAGTTGTTACTTAAAATTTTATGTTTTGGTTGTTATATCCACAAAGAGGAGATGGGCAGTCGGAGGATAGGGATGGTTGCGAGTAACCCCTATTTCGTACAACATGTTATGACATGTGAGACTATACTAAAGAGGGTGAAGAGCATGCAACTTTAGTCCAATTTATATTTTTCTCAGTCTTTTGGCTAACATCAAGTGTAGTATCTGTTATTATCGATTCAATATTTGATATGTGAGTCATCGGTATATTATGATGTTAAATTAATTTTTTTATTGGGACAGTTGTTTGTTATTGGGACCCTCGTGTGTTGCCCTTGCGTTTAATAATTCAAATATATTTATTCATTTAAGTTTTTTTATTTAGTATTTTTATAATAGTTTTATTAATGATTAATTAAACAGACGGGAGGTTGAGCAGGTTGTTGCACGAAGCCAGCCGTTAGAGGAATTAGCTGGATCCCAATTGGGCCTTCCACTTGAGAGGTCCTCGTTTAGTATGAGGATCTGCTATTGACGCTACAGGATCATGCCGTAAAGTACCGCCGATTGCTCTTGTTGTTGTTGTACCAATTTTTGCGCTCAGGCAGTTATCAACAATTCCAAATCCTCTTGCATCAAAGTAACCATACTAAGTCGTCCAGCTTTTTCTATCTCCGCGCTTCAAATTCAGGCGAGATTCCCACAGACACTGACAAAGTTGATTATGTCTGAAAGCGGTAGAGATGTTGAGCTGGGTAGGTGGCTCTGTCATTGACTATGAGAAGATTGTGAGATGAAGGAGACATGACACCAGGGCTTCCTGTGCACATTAGAGAGATCAAACGGAATATTAGAGTGATAACCATGGAGGGGGTCCTGGCATATACACTCCTACGCTCAAGTCAGTGAGGTGGCCTAGCAAAAAATAGAGAAGATGAACAGTATATACATATGTGCGTAAGTAAAAATGTGAGCATATCTCGCCAACGGAAAGAACCTCTTTTATTTCACCTCTCATAACATCCATAATAATAGGATGACAAAAAAATTTGGTATTAGAATAAGTCAGGTGAAGGAAGATATACATTCAAGACCAGCCAAATTACCATGATTCGTCTTTGCCATTTTTTGACCTAGCAATGTAGCTCTTCTAAATTAAGCAATCCAAACAAATTCAAAGCACTGATCATCATCTCCTTGGATTGTC
>JBBMJZ010000027.1:835011-860344 GCA_037833815.1 Zingiber zerumbet
TAATGTCTATTATTATTTTAAAATATTATATTTTTTTTGTTGTATTTATATTTATATTTTATATTTCATTGGATATAAGGTCGGATATCCAAATAACTGACAACTCGTCGGATATCTGATACATCAGAACCACTGGATATAGGGCCGAATATTGCATTATCTGATCTAGTAGGGCCGGATAGTTTTTTATCCCAATAACCGAACCAACCCCTATGCACTAGTCATTGTCCGGGCTAGTAGCCCCCGTGATTTACCTCCTCCATATTGGCCTAGGAATGGGTTGGCAGAGACGCTGGGGGCGAGTGAATCGTCTTTTGCCACAGTGTATAGTTAGCAATTGGTCCCCTCGGGACGGTCTAGTGACTAGCGCATGAGGTGTTACCATTATGAGGTCTGGGGTTCGAATCTTGACATAGCCGAGGTAAATGTCTCTCTTATGTGCTAGTTACTATTCCAAAGACTAGTAGTCGCTCGTGATTTACATCCTTCGTGTTGGCCCTGGGACGGGTTGGCCGGGGCTTTGGGACGAGCGTATTCGCCTTTTGCCACAGTGTATAGTTAGCAATTGCCCCCTCGGGATGGTCTAGTGGCTAGCGCATAAGGTGTTTCCACCATGAGGTATGGGGTTCGAATCTCGACAAAACCGAGGTAAATGTCTCCCTTATATACTAGTCACTATTTCAAAGGCTAATAGCCGCCCGTGATTTACCTCTTCTGTATTGGCCCTCGGACGAGTTGGTGGGAGCACTAGGTGCAAGAGTATTCACCTTTTACCACCCTGTACCGTTAGCAATTAATTGTTCATTAATATTCAATGAGATCATCCAATAGCATTAAGAGAAGCTAAGACATGTAATCAACTGATATTTTAAACAATGCATCCAATTGGCTAGCAGCCAGGCGTCGAATGGGGGCAGCCTCTCGGTGACTTCCAACTACCCGTCTTGAGCTATATTATAATTTTAAGGGACAGTAAACTCAGGGAGAGATCATAATCAATTATGAGCACTTATTCACCTTTTACCACTATATACAATTAGCAATTAATTGTTCAATAATATTCAATGAGATCATCCAGTAGCATTAAGAGAAGCTAAGACATGTAATCAACTGATATTTTAAACAATGCATCCAATTGGCCAGCAGCCTGGCGTCAAATGGGGGCAGCCTCTCGGTGACTTCCAGCTACTCATCCTGATCTATATTATAATTTTATGGGACAGTAAATTTAGGGAGAGATAACCTGATCGTATAAATGATTCATCCCTTAATTTATATTTTTTTACCAGAGGATCTGGGACGTGGTTTACTAGCATAGGGCAAAATGTGTATTTTAAACCATACAAATTATTTATTTATTTTTGGTCAGTAAATGAATATAGTTATTTTTTATTAATCAACAATTAGTTAATTTAATGATAAGCAAATTAATCATAAATTCTGATCAGGCATAACTGTTATGGTTAAAAAGAGTTTAAATTTATCTCTTTCGCATATGGTAAAAGATAATTTGTTCATCCTAATATGTCTGTTAATTTATTTTTAGGTCAATATGGAAGAGGTAAATCACGAATCGTTATTAATTATTAGTACAATGATCAAAACATAAGAAAAAAAATATGTTTAGAATATCACCCGTATCTTAACCATCTCTCACATGAAACAAGAAACCCGAATGGAGAAAATAAACACTCTTATTCAACATAAACCCGAATTGATAAATTTAACTAAAGTTATATAACATTCTATTAACTTAATTATACAAAATACACATTTCAGAAAGCCGCCAGTTAAAGCTTATTAAAAAAATTAAATAATAAAGAAATTTCGATGGAAATTCTCATCATTTTCCAAATGAAATTTTTTATTTCCCTAAAAATAATTTTCAATCTATTTAAAACATAAAATATAAAAATTAAACGTTTTAGCAAACAAATGCACGATTACAAGTTTGATTTAAAAGATCTAACTATGGGATAACAGTGCAATGATTAAGCCCTCCAGTAAATAATTAAATAATCTAAGATTTGAATTTTAATTACGATATATAGTTAAAAAAATTTCCTCTAATGAGGAGCCGACCTAAAAACACTAACTGTCTGAATGAATCTCTACAAGTGCTTTTCAATTTACTTTAGTAGCCGATAAAAAATTTATATAGAATCAGATAAATCACCCTAATATTCATTGGTTCAAAGAGCCAAATATCTAGTATCAACTAAAAATAATAAATAAATAAATAAAAGATATTCTAAATTTAAAAACCTAAAAAATCTCATATTTTAATTGTAGTAAAAAATAATTACACTCCGGATAACTCTCGCAGTCCGAGTCAACTTATAACCAACTGATAAATTTTCCTAAAAATATATTTATTATATGAAAGAAGATAAATCACAGAATTAACTTATAACCAACCGATAAATAACTAAAGGATAGGAAGAGTTTTTCCCTAAAAATATGTGTCCGTATGAAATTAATCAAGATTCCATTATAATAAATATATCACCCAACCGTATCTCATGCTTAAAGGAATGACGCATGGAAGAGGCACACTTGAATTGATGCACATTTGAAAGAGAAGCAAGCAAGTATGAGTATGACATGAATCAATCTAACGCACAAGTAGTCAGGAGTATAAATTTACACAAGCATACAAAGGAAGGCGAAGCAGAGGCAAACATCTCCCTCAAAATGTTAACGGTATACATCGTCAGCATTTCTAAAAAACTAGTTGTTCAAAACTCGCGTCTAAAGATCACAAGTACGAGGTTAACACACAAGGCTTAATGTTGGTGGGTTAATGAACAAGCAGCTACTTATTGAGGACGTGCTTCTCATAAAGTGCAATAATATCCTTCTTGTTGGGATTTCTCAGCTCCAACAGCTGTGCACCAAATCCATGCGTTGTGAGCTCTTGCTTGAGCCTTATGACGGTGAACCTTTTATAATCCTCTTCAATCTCAGACTCTTGATTTCCCTGACTCTGATTATGATCCTCCTGCCCTCTAAAGATTGAACCACCATCTTCTGTGTGAGCATAGTAGAGTGGGCTTGTGCTACTTTTGGTTCGCTTTCTACTCTTTGCAACATCATCGATGTCCATATCGTGCACTGACTCTGTGCCAATGTTATCGTCCACTCTTAGTCGCTTCCCTCGTACACTCTTCAACTTGCTGTCTAGCGCAGTTTCATTTAGCCGAACGGATGTCAACTCTTGCTGCATGGCATCTAGTTTCCCTTGGGTGGCTTGTAGCTGCAAGGATAAAGTCTCCGCTCTGTTGTTGGCCTCAGCACGAGCGGCTCGTTCAGTTGCCAGAAGACTCTCAAGAACTTGCACAGTGCTGGATCTCTGCTCATTGTTCTCACTCAGCATTTCCTCTATTTCCTTTTCACGCTCTTCAACTCTTTGCTCAAGTGATGCAACCTTTGAGACAGCATCAATTTCCAATTGCTTAACCTCCTCAATTTCATTAACCAGCCTATTTCTCTCTCTTTCCAAGTTTTCAACCTGCCTCTCCACCTTCTCAATTATTGTCAATCTCTCCATTGCTAATCTCTGAGCTTCGCCCTTTTCTTTTTGGGCTGCTACGATTTCTGCACGAGCAGTATCAGCCAATTCAGTTGCCCTCTTTGCCTCCCTTTCAGCATCCTTGTACCTCTTATCTGCTTCATCAAATTTCTTGCATTCCGAAAGATATTTCTCCTGAAGATGATCTTTTTCTTGTTCTAGAATTTTCACCTGTCTCTCATGCGACTGGGCCACTGTTTTAACAGATTCTAAGCTTTCAATTAATTGTCTTATTTCATCTTTCAAAATCAAAGATTCTGATTCACGGCTTCTACGTTCTTCATCCAAAACCTGCAATCAGTAACATTTAGATGAAAACAACCATTTACAAATGTCAAGATTTTTTTGACGCCCTTGAAACTGTAACTTACCTCCATCCTCAAATTCAAATCATTAGCCTGCTTCTCAAAATGTTCAACTTTTCCAGTCAAGATTTTGACTTCTTCATCCTGTTTCATCACCAAAAATTTAAAATGAAAAGAGAACATTTACACAATATTAATTCATATAGTGAGAGGGGCACGCACAAACAGACAGGCAAAAATTTACCTTGGCTGCTAGTTGTTCAGCAAATTCTGCTCTTAGAGTGTCTTCCCTGGATTGCGCCTTCTTATTAGTGCGTTCTTGTGCTACTGCTGCCCTCTCCAAGGAAGCCTTGGCATCTGCAATGGCTACATCATATTTCCGCTTCCACTCTAATGCCTCTTCCTGAACAGATGCTGCCTGTTCACGGGCAGCAGCTAATCTTCCTTCAGCAGCACCTATCCTAGCTTCCAAAGCTGAAACCTTAGCTTTAAGCTTTTCCTCCTCAGCTTTTTTATCTGCATTTATTTGGTCATATTTACTTCTCAAACTAGAGTACTCCCTTTTTGCAAGTTCGAGGTCATTCAGTAAATTTGAGTGTCGCTCCTCTAACTTGCTATATTTGCTCTGTAAATCAGCAATACGACCAGTGTAATCATTTGAAATTTTTTCCTTGTCCCTGACAGCTTCTTCATAGCGTTTTAAATATTCAGATCTATGTTTTTCATTTGCCTCCAGTTGCTTGTTAAGCAAATTTAACTTGTCTTCACTCAAGCTACATTTAGACTTGAGTGAATTTCTTTCCACTTCGACTTGATTTAATTGTCTTCTGAAAATGTCGAGAATTGGACCATCCAAACTGTAGAAGCAAATAAAAATAATAAGCATGGTTGTGTTTTGTGCTGATTAGGCTTTGGAACTTTGAATTGTATCTCAGTCTATATTAGAGACTACCATAGTATAAGTATAGATTTGAAGAATCATCATACAAGTCAACAAAGAGTAAAATTTATCTGACAACCTGTAGCAATTGGTTTTAAAATAATATGGAGCTATCCCACCATTTTGGAGCCTTATGACCTTGCATCCTACTACTTTTTCACTTAATTGTAGAAGAGAAATACAAACCTTTGTTGAAGGAAGGAAACCAATTTTTTCCATTTGTCAGGACCATGAGCAGATGACTCAAAGCTGCCAATCAAACTGTTCAAGAGCTGCAGGAATTCAAATATCCAAGAAAAAACATTATGCCCATGTTTCATAACGGAAGTAATTAAAAAGAGAGTTAGCTCAAGTGTGAAAAGCATTACACTAATGCCCATAATCACATTTGGACTGAACCCAAACAATACATTAAGTACATGTGGAAATTGAGAAAAAAAAATCTTTTGTGAATTATAATATTGTGAAAGTGGAGATGAAGATGTTGCTTAGGGAGAGGAATCATGAGAGAAAAGTGTAATGTTGTATTTTGATTCTGTTTTGCTAAATTTCATCAGTTGATAACTTGGTATGATTGTATGCATGATATGACTCTTATGTTAACTTGATAAGATTGCATACTTAGTATGATTCTTATGTTTCATGTGTTATGGGCAGTCAATTTAAGTGGAACTGTGATAGGTGCAGGTGTTGTGAATCTAGACCATTTGGGCTTGGCAAGCTTCAGGTTGATTGGAAGATGGTACCTAGGGCTTAGAACACCTAATTTTATAGGATTTAAAACAAAACCCTCAGCCATCTAAAATTTGAATTACTCACAATGCATAGAAGTGTGTTGGTGAGTGTTGGAAAGTCAATAGGAGGCAGGAGCTCCTAGATAGTGGATTAATAAGATTGTGATTTGTGGTAGTATTGAGAATTTCTTTTACCTATTTGATTTTTCCATAATTATGGTATTCACCTTTACCTTAGAGATTCTTTCTATTTCTTATTTCAGAACAATAACTTGTATTCATTCCTTCTAGAGCGGTAGAATGATTAAATCAATTTTGCCCAAGATCCAATTCTTTTTTCATGGAATCAGAGCCCAGAACAACCTAGCCATCATATCAAAAAGCAATGGCCAATTTTCTTAAACCTACGACACACTGTGATAAGATGAAACATGTAAAGATTGACAGAAGATTGTAAAGAAGGTTGAAAGAGGAATAAGGCTTGTCTTTCTACAGCAAGGCAAAAGGTGGATGTAGAGGTTGTTGGTGCAAGTACAGAGGTGTCAATGGGCCGTACCAGTATTGTGCACACCTAGCTTGCCTCAGCCCAAAGATTGTAGCGCCAGGCCATGCATGACCCATTTTCTGGTCTAATTTGAGCGAGGGTGAAGCTCAAAATATTAAAATCAGTAAAATATTTTAAAATCATTTGTTAAAATTGGTATTTTTACTAAATATTATTAAAAATATTTAATATTTATGATTATAATATTAACATTAATTAAAAGAAAACAATGGCTAAACTTGGCCTGTAGGCAGTGACAGGCTAAACACAACTCACAACTCAGGCCCGCAATCCTCACTTAACACAAACCCATATACAGTGTCATACTCAACATAGTTTTACACTGCCTGAATGTGCCGAATCAAAGTTAGTACAACCCAAATCATGCCAGGTTGAGCTAAGCACTGCTCAAACATCTCAGGTCAGGCCCAGCACGCCTAGAACATGTCCAGTCGAGCCATAGGAAACCTGACCCATTTACACTTCTAGGCATGTGTTTACCAAAGCCATGCCAACAACGAGACTTGAATCACTCATCAGCAATCTGGGTTCAGTAGATATTTAGTCACCATCTTGAAGAGAGTATTGGAAAGACGGTAGGAGAACCTGATCCCAAATTGACAGGATTGATTAATGGTATTGAGATTTGTTGTTTTTTAGATGTTATTTTACCTTTTGAATTCCCACATATAGGATTTACCTAGAATTTAGGGGTTTATTCTAGAACAGTCAGCTTGTATTTATTCCTTGAGTGATAGAATAATTAAATCAAAATTACCCAAGATCCAAGTCTCATTTCAGTATGTCAGATAAATATAACTTATGCAGCAATGGACCTCTGCTAGCAGTATAATATGATAGGGAATTAAGATAAATAAAAAAGCAGAAAATCGAAATTTCTTAGAACTACAATTGCTCGCCAATTGTCCCAGTCCTCAGATAGAAGTGAATGTTTTGTGTAGAGAACTCCTAAAGTTGGTTGCTAACTATAGCCCAAAGTGCTTAGATGGACACGTGAAGTAAATGTAGATCAATAAAAGAGCATATATTTTTAATATGGAGACATAAACAAACATATAAAATGACTTTTTACAGAGAGAAATATTCACTTAAATTGGTTTTCTAAAGACATTGTAAAGAATGGATGAAAACCACCAAATTTGAGAACGACCACAGCTTATACAAACACCATTATGTTTCTCTCAAAAGACATCATGACACAATACATCCAGCGGCAGAAGATTCAGTGCCAAAAGAGAAGTATCCAAGCTTTACTGATAGATTATAACCAAGCACAGAACATTCAAGAAAACAGAAAGAGTTTTAAGTCCTAATTCCCAACAGAATATGACTAACAAGATGACCACCTATGACAAAACAAGTGCAAGGATTTATGCCATGTTCTATTCAGAAATTAACGTTTTGTCATCATGTGCATTGACAAAGGGCGGTAAATGAACCGAACGTTTGTGAACAAGTTTGATATTCGGTTTGGTAAGATCTTGTTTATGTTCGTTCAATACACACAAGAATCAATTAAATAAACAAGTTTGAACCACTCGTTAAATTAAACAAATAAGCTTGAACACATATGTGTTCAGTTCGTTAACGTTCATGAACAACAACATTCATGAACAAAACTCTTATCAACATGCTAAATAAATAAATAAAACTTTTAAAATAAACAAACAAGTTTGAATTATCAAACTCAATAACCAATCAAACAAGAAAAGTTTTAATCAATCAAACAAGCTTGAATTGAGAGCTCAATAATATCTAAACGAACCAAGCTCAAGCTCATAAAAAATAAACCAAGCTAAGCTTGAACAATTATTTTAATGGCTTGGTTCATTTTAAGCTCGGCTTGGCTACCTTATCAAACAAGCTTGAACATCCTAAAACTTTGCTCGGCTAGGCTTGTTTACAACCTTACATAGTAGCATCAATTATTTGTATGTTTCCAGAGGAGAGGTATAGCTTACCTGAATCACGCTATCAAGTTTTGCATCAGGAGCATGGCATGCTGCTCGTAACTTTGCTTCCATGCTTTGGATTATTTTAGAGCATTGTATATCAGCCTCTAAAAGAGCGGTTCTTTTGTAGTCCTTCACAAACAATATAGTTAACCACGATTACATTTTAGCCTTGTTTATATAAACTAAATAGACTGCATGTCACATGCATCAAGAATGCATCAATAAACTGATTTTGTAACAATATGATAGTAAAACATAAAAACCAACCACCTATGGATTCCACTGATTTTTTTTTGGTCAAATAGTGAACAAATTAAATTGCAGGACAAATTCAAAAAATTTCTAGTTGTGTAACAAGCTAGTCTCCTAACTTTGGCCAGATCATAACAGCTAGACAGTGAAGCAGACAAAACTCCCAATATGGAGCTCCAAAGGATAACAAGCCCGCCTTAGCATTGTAAACAAAGAGGTTATTCTAGCAATAGACTGAAAGTCGCATCCTAGGAAGCATGTAAATGAAAATCATGTAAGAAGAAAAACTAAATATGTAAAAGCATAGTGATTCCGATTCATCATTATCTAATAATTTTTCTATTTAATTAGGTTTTCCATAAAAACAACATTTAAAAGGAGGTTTCACTCCTCAAAATAACATCTAAAGGATTTTTTAATCATCAAACTGCACTTCTTTTGCACTATCTAACAAACAAGATTTTTAATTATTTGCTATGGAGAAAGCAGGACAACCAAATTTAACCTATGATCCATGTCATGTGATTTAATACAGGTGTTTGTATATTTTAACATTTCAAAAACCACAATTCCTTGTCAGTTTATGGTTTATATGAAATGTTGCAATTCAAAAGGCATGATTCTCATCCTGGCTAGAATCATGGTTGAAAGCTCCAAACTAAATACTTTGAAAAATTAAAGGCTAGTCTTTGTTAAAAAATTATTCAGTTAAATGCAAATTTGTCTTATGGTAATTACCTTTGATCAGTACAGAGTTATCAAAGCAGTAATAAAAGCCACTAAGAATCAAAGGAGACCAAAAAAAATATGCGCAAAAAATTGCGACGGGAGGAAACTTTTCCCTTCATATATATTTTCAAAAGACCAGAATGAATTTGTTACATCTACATGATAACTAGGAAAGTGCCGCCAAAAGTTAATTAAGTGCGACAAGAGTAGAAATTCATGTAAATCAGATGATCAACAAAATTCAGCCTATTTATGCACTTCACCTGCTTGAACCTTTAAAATCAATCCCAAATAAATTGGAGCAAGAGCAGGACTAGCAAAAATCTCTTAATGACAAATATAGATATAAGATTGAATATATATTGTTAAATAGCAAAGTTTGCTGCCTACTTCCTGATGAAAAATTTTCTGCATGTAGATGGCACAGGTGCTTACCTTAAAAGCTTCCCTGAAGAAAGTGTGGAGTCGTTTCTCATAGTTTTGACGAGCTAATCCATTGCCAACAGCACAGGAGCTGAATACATCAAGAGCTTTGTCAACAGCAACTTGATGTGCTTCTCTTAAGATGGCCTACAAGTAATTAAAAGTTAGTGCAATTAGAACAAATAGTAGTGTTAACAACATATAAAATATGAAAAGTGTAGATTTAAACCTCATCTGGTGGTTTTGAGCGATCAAAAGTGGCCATGTAAGTCTCAGCAGCGTGATCATAAGCTTTATGGCATTCTGCTTCTTCAACACTCTGCATGTGAAATATAGGAGAAATTTTGAAATCTTTATTCAAAGAAGCAAATAATGAGTCATAAAAGTCTGTTTCATATCAGTCCAAGTCAAACCACTCTCTCACCAATCTACCAAGAGATACTACTACTTCCAGGTCATAAAAAGGGAACCTGAATAAAAGTAATTATAAGCAAATGATGTTTTATCTTCTTATCTTTCCTAGATCCTCCAGAGTTAGTTCACATACACTAAATAGCTTCATGTCAACTAAGCTCATTTATATAGCAAACGATCCAATATGTTAGCTCCAAAATGAATCAGAAAGCCATCTAGAATCCAGATTAATGAATTGAATATTTAGTACCCAACTTCAGCTCTGTTTATACGGATCTAAAAGCCCTACTACAAGTAATTAAATTATCTATATGCTAAATTTATAGCAAGAGACAAAATGGTAACTAGAAGTCAGGTTCTTTATTCTCCAATGAGAATTGAAGTGTCCCAGACCTAGCATGAAAACAAAACAACAAGTAATCGAATTACTTAAATTGGGTAAAGACAGACATTTGCAATGAAGCTATTAGTAGCTTTAAAAAAGGTACGACATTGATCAAGAAAAAAATAATGGTGACTATTATTTGTTGCTTAACAACAGAATGCACAGCCAAGAAAATCAGCTTCACATAATAAGTAGACGAATGAACAGCAATGAAAGCAAATGACACTGAGGAGTTCAAAAGGAAATTCACTAGAAATGTTAACAAGACCTATCTAAAGTTCTAAAGAATAACCTGCCACGAAGAAGATATTGTCGGAACAGCACCACTGTTGATGGCTTCCAAGAATGACTGAGTTAGACCAGCAAGAATGGGGCCTGTCATTACAGTTGACCCAACTTGTTTAGATCTTGTTCGGTCAAAAATGAATTTGATCAATGCATCCAAGCCAGATCTAAATTCTGGTCTTAATCTATCTAACTGCAAGAGAGAAAGACAAAGTTACAATTCAAAATAGATTGTAAGAATTAGATAAGTAAAAAAGACTACTCACAGGGATCTGATCAAGACGTCGCAAATCGTTTTCATTGTTCAGTGGCCGCACAAGTGTAAAGCATTCCCTATCTGGGAATAGTGAACGAATTGATTCTCGAATCTATTTAAAATGTTGAGTTGCACATATTAATATATATGAAACCATTTGACATAAGTTAATTTGCTAAATAGCATGTTACGATTTGTACCACAAACCTCATTTCTAGACAATAAATCTCTACCACCATCTTGCATAGGCCTCAGAGCTATTTCTAGGTAGTCACGTGGGGTGATCTTTCGGTTATCCTCTACTAAATCTAAATAAAAGTCCTGCAAAAAATTCTCTGTGATCAATTAGCAGATAATATAACCACAAAAGATGGTTGGGGATTTAGGAGAATATAATAGAAGCAACAAAAATAGAGAATGATTGATTAAGAAGAGAAGATATTATCACCCTCAACAACCACACAAATACTGGAGAAAATTGTCCAAGCTCAGACACAGTGGACCTTCCTCCAGAGGCTTTGACTCTAATGTGTTTGGTCATTTCAGTGACAAGCGATAGGCGATCAAGTGCAGCTTCATCAATACCACCCATCTGAAGAAACCATAACAGAAACAAGGTTATAAAAGATCAATGTTTACTAAAAGCAGAGAGCATTGCGGTAGCAAGTTACCATATTGCTGGAAATGTAAGGTGTTGCCCCAATGAAGCAAGATCTTCATTGTTACAAATCATAAAATATAAAATAAACCTCCTTCACTTCATGTAAAAGTAAAGTTCTTGAACTAAAAGTATAGTCAGAAAAGAAGTGGTAAATTAGTAACTACACTAGCTATGACTGCATATGACCATGTCCAGATGACAATAAACAAAATTGGATATGTTAATGTTCTAGCCCTTGTTAGTAAATTTTTGCAGTCAGCTATTTTTCATAATTAAAGTACTTTAGTAAGAAGATTGAAATTATTGAAAATAGAAATATAAACTAGTTGCATCATGCCAAGCTTAGAATCAATGAACAACTGTTTGGATAGAAATATGTAGTTCATGGCTATCCAAACAGTCATTCATGGACTATAGCCATGAATGCTAACCCTCTCCATATGTGTTCAAATCATTTATTAATTATTCGGGAGCAACAAGTACATCAAAATTTCATATATAAGCTAGTAACCTCAAGCAACATCTATCTATAGGGACCCAAGCCTCATATTCCAATTCACTTGAACAACCAACATCTCTTTCCCTATAGGGTAATGATTTCTAAGCTAAGAAGATCTTCCTACTCAGTACTCATTAGGTTTTGATCACATAATTCAATAGCTCGGGAATGAATGGAGCAATCTCGTACTAAATAGAGTATGGGAGCCCCCTATGCGAGGCCCGGACCATGAAGTTGGTAAAAGTTTTAGTTGCAGGGAATTCCCTTCGGCCAGCCCAAGCTCCAACAAGAAGGTCTGACTTTGATCCATCAACATAGAATAAGCAAGTAAACCCAAGGCAAGGAGGTTGCAAGTTCAATTCGTGCCCCTACCCGAAAAGGAGCCGCTTGCGTATGCAAGCAAAGAGTGAATAGAATATGTGTGAAGCTCTTGCTTGTTGCCCGTTCCTTTCCCATTTTTTACTATTTATTTTATTCTTTTTCACATTTAAGTTTTGGAACTATTTGAAGAACTCATTTCCAAATGTTTGGAATACAATCTCCAACGTGCGTTAGATAATTGACTTTCGGAGTGCACAATGCTTTGGTTAGACTATGTCTCCTAAGGAAATGTGGTCAGAGAAACTATGTGCAGAACTCACCTTTCCCTTTGTTTTACACGTGTTTCCTTAAAAAGCTACAAAGGAAGGGAGAGAAACTACAAGGGAAATACTTCCCCAGTTTTTTTTATCAAAACTGCTTTCACTCAAAGTGAGCCAAAAGAACCAATTTAGACACCTGAATAACTGAAAAAAAAAAATCAAAATTTTTAACTCATCTTTTTATTTTGGTTTTATATTTTTGAACAATCAATTTCATTGGCCATAGAATTCCGTATTTCTTCCCATCCCACCCAGGAAACAAAAAAAGGGAAAGCAGTGAATGAAAATCACGATTATTAGCTTATCTTGTTCCTATTAACTTATTTCCTACCTTCACTTCTCTCTCCCGCACTTTTCTTTCTTGCTATGAAACAGAGCTTAGGCATAGGTTCATCCAACACTATATTTCACTCCTAAAGTATTTTGCCAATCTAAAGCACTTTAGGAAAGCATTCCCAAACCCAACTCAAAAGGTTTAGTCTCTCATCATATATTTAGTCAATATGTATCATGTAGAAGTCCTATATATATGGGTATATCATTTTTCTTTTAGAATATACTTTTTTATCACATTTGATCCTATAATACACAAATTAAAAAAAAAAACTTAAAAATAAAGTTTTCAAATGCATGCTCTAGAAATTGCCAAAGGATCAATAATGCACAGCCTAGAACATGATTCATACCTGGTTGTAGATAAACATGCTTGACAACAAAACAGCTAAGGAAAATATCTTCGTACTATATGTTCCCTGCGAAAGACAAAGATAGTCAGTTATCAAAAGATAATATTAGCACATATAACAAAGAACAAGTACATAGTTGAAAGAAAAATATGACATGCCACTAAAATACATTCCAAGTTGTTGTCTTAAATTAACTACCCCTACATGAAGTAAAGCATGATTATACCATTAAAAAGTTGTATCAGCAAAGTACCATTTACTGTATAGGGAAGTGGATATGATCCACTAAACCATTTTAAACTTGATCAAATCACAATTTTGTCCAAGTGCATAAGATCCAAGTCATCTTGTAGGTCAGTAATAGGACAAATGATTTTCAAGTGCAGAAAGAGAGAGGAAAAAAAAAGAACAATCCTGATTTTCCTCATAGGCATGTTGTGTGTGCCATCAGTTATCACCTGACTATAATGTGTTAGTCACTAGAATAAACAAAATCTATAAAATCTGAGTAACAACAAGCATTATGAAGAAATCAATTGTAGGAGAGGAAATCTAACTGATTGATCATATGCATCAATTCCTTCAGTATCCAGTAGCAGAAGGTTGTATTCGCTTCCATCAAGAGCAGTTCGCTTTAATGGTGCACTCCACATCCACAGCCCCTTAGTGCAAGGTCGATGGGTGGAAGCTACTTGAAACCCGCTGCTCCTTCCCAAAAGCTACCAACAAAGAAATATATTAAGTGTTTGCAGAAACTTCAAGTTTAGACACAAATTTAATGTAAAAGAATAACCCAGAAATAAAGCATATAGAACCAAAAAAAAGTAATTTTTTAACTCAAAATCATAAAAGAAAAACCAAAGAATGGAGCGTCCATATCAATTAATTAGTTTACTGTGCATTGCCTAACAATTGATTACAGAAATAAATGTAATTAAATAGATGAAACAAAATATGTGCATTCCATATATGATGGTGTATCCATAATATGGGTAGTAACAACTACAATATTTTATATATATAACATAAAGAATTTGAGAATTGATGATGCTCATTTAACAACACAATGTTGATGCAAATCTCATTTGTCAAATTGAGAAAATGATATAACATTATAACCCATCTGTCTTTGTTGCAACAGTTAAATACACTGCTCTGATTCAGTAAATAACTTATGAACTGGCCAAAAGTTGGGGTTTTTTTCTTGCTGTTATTATTGTTGACTTTGAAGAATGTTGCATTCAAACATAGTAAAGGTTCAGTTCCAAGTGAGGCAACTTTTTCTCTTCACATTCTTCCATTTGAAATTATTACTTAGCACATGCTCAAGTATGTACTAGAAGTACAGAATGTTGCCTTTTATGTCATATTTACTTTTTGACCAAATATTTATCATTGGAACACAAGCACGGGCTAGGCCCAGGATGTTCTAATTCAGTCCATGTTGGCCAGACCCAGACTGAGTTGAACTGTGCTTGGCTGGGCATAGCCTAGGTCAATCCAAGCCCCAACCAGCATGGACATGAACCTGCCCAGCTTACCTAATCAAACAGACCAAAGATACAACAACAACAACTAAGCCTTATTTCACTAGGTAGGGTCGGCTATATTGATCCTTTTACGCCATTGAGCTCTATCTCCTACTATATCATCATCTATACTTAAATAAATTTTATCTTGTTTTATTATTGCTAATCAAGTCTTTTTTAGTCTTCCTCTTCCTCGTTTGATATGTGTGTTTGCCATAGTTTTACATCACCTAATTGGAGCATTTATTAGTCGTCTAAGTACATATTTGTACCATCTTAAACGAGTCTCTCGAAGTTTTCCCTTAATAGATACAACTCCGACTTTCTCTCTAATGCACTCATTTCTTATTCTGTTCATCCTCGTATGACAACACATCCACCTTAACATTCTCATCTTTGCAACTCTTATCTTATGCTCATGTGCTCGAGTCATAATCCAACATTCAGCTCAATATAACATAGCAGATTTAACTGCGGTTTTGTAGAAATTTCCTTTAAGTTTTAGAGATATTTTACAGTCACATCAAACACCTGATGCTCTCCTCCATTTCAACCATCATGCTTGTATTCTATTTAAGACATCTCTCTCAATCCCTCCATTGTTTTGCAAAAATGATCCTAAATATTAAAGCCCTCGATTCCGGACAACTCATCATCCCCTATCTTAACAATTGTCTCATTACATCTAATATTGCTAAACTTAAATTCCATTTATTCTACCAAAGATACATTAATAAAAAAATATATAAAATTAAATTTATAATAAAAATCCAATAATTCATGACACGAGCTTAGAATTCTAGCTTTTCCTAATCGGTACATGACTAATGGCTGAAGTTTAACCAAAAGGAGGCCTTCTTCACCTTCCACTTAAATTGTGCAGTTAAGGCCCATAGCAAATCCCAATAAAACTTCACAGGAATATTCCCAAAACTTTTAAAATAATTTAGAAAACTTTTAAATCATTTTTAAAATTTGTAGCAAGAGCTTTTTCCCCTAAAAAATTATATATATATATATATATATATATATACACACGTCCACATGCTCAAGAGTTATTATAATTCAATTATTATATATATATAATTGACACATCTACATGTAACCATATGACTCCAACCCCACCTATTCTTTTGAATAGCATTTAGGACATTTGCTTCATCTACGTCCTTCAAGTCATAATTCATATAAGAAAACATTACGCCAATATCACTCAGTTGTATCCTAAAAAAAACAGTCCAAATGCATGAGACTCAAATACCCCAGCAATGCGATGTTGGGAAGGTAAATAGCATGACCTCATCCTTGCTTAAAAAAGAGGTTGTTTATGGCTCCAGCTTTAGTCACACAGCTTAAACTGGAACAAGATTAACATTGCACCAATGCTTGTTGTCCTGCCCATGCATCTTCGACTATCACATAAGCACCATGCCCTTTATTTTAATTCTTCTAATCAATCCACAATATTCATAAAGACCAACCATAGTCATCAAAACAATTACGTTTCGAGTTCATCAATTACTTGACTCACATCCCTGGACAATCAAATTTGAAATAAATTGGCATGAGAACTTATAGAAAATACACAGTTGGTCTGGTGAAAAAGTTTTCTAGTTAATCGATCACTTTTTTTTATTCTATATGAACCACTTTCTGTAGGGAATATTTCCAAAGGCCAATTTCTAATCGGTCAATTTGTGCTTTTACCAACAACTAAACCTCAATAATCATCCAAAGATCCTTCAATATCCTACATAAGCACCTTTTGGCTACTGGAACACAAATCCCACTAAATGACGTGGAAATTGGTAAGGATCACCAAAAAAAAATCTCTCCGTCCTAGTGATAACTTTATTTGCATTGAAGAGCTTTGATGTTCTTTTGAAACTCTTTCTTAAAATAACCAAAATTTAATACAAAAATACACATTGGGTAATGGGTAGGTCAAGGTCACTAAACATCCAAGCTCTAACCCACCTTAATTGAACACTCTTATCTCTTATTACCTATAGGTCCATCCGTGTCGGATGATAAGGGATTAAAATGTCTTCTGTGCATTGAACTCGGGGAACATTGTGACATCATCAGCCCTTCAATTGGTTACTTCGTTTTTTCCTAAAAGCCCTAGTTTGAATATGGGAAAACTTCTCAGTTGTTCGACGATCATCAACAAACTTAACTCAGACATGTAATTGGAAATCTAAACCCCAAACGACAAAAAGAAAAGAAAAAAATCCATAGAGTAAACAAAAACTCCTCCCAAAGATTCATCAAGGCCAATAAGGAGGGAGAAGTAAGGGGAGGGAGATAGAGAGCACCTGATTGAGAATGAAGCTCTTTCCCTGGCGGGAGCGGCCGCAGACGGAAACAACGCCGATAGGTCCCTTGACCATGTGGAGGGCCGCAATGGCCTCAGGATCCATCTGGAACTTCCCCTGGTCATCGCAGTACACAAGTCGGAGGGGCCGGGCGGGGCCAAGAGGCACAGCGGCGGAACGACTCGATTTAGGGTTGGAGTCTGAACTGGACGCTCCCTTCTCCTTCTCCCCCTTCTCCTTCGACGACGATGTCAGAGGGGAGGAGGCGGCCTTGCCGTTGAACAACCGCATCATCTTTGCTTCGCTCGCTACCAGTCTCCGTTTCTCACTTGACGAGGAAGCCAAGACGGAGGACGAAGAGCGATCGAGCAGAAATTCCGTAGTTTCAAAATATAAGACCGATATGATGTTACATTGCCTTTTTCACACCGTTGCGTTCTTTTAACGCTCGCTTTCTGATGTAGCGGTGGCTTTGCCAGGCTGCGAGGCGGCATCTTTCGTCTCTCCTGGTTCTAATGCTATATAACGGTGTGCCGGTTCCACATAACGGTGCCCCGTTATCAAATCCAATTTGGCAAAAATCAAAAGGGAAGCCTTAAATTTTCTAGATCATCAAAAGAAGGTGCTTCTTCCAAAAATAAAAAATAAAAAAATAAAAAATACTTTAAAATACCCCTAATTTTAATATTATTATAGTGTATAAAAGATATTCGGTAGCTGTACAATATATTTAAAATTAGTTTACAATTTAATTTAATTAAAGTGAAATAGATAATTTTTAACGTTACAGTAGTTATTTAAGTTATAGTTAAATCCTAGATTATAAAGTTTTAATTTTTAAATTCTAAACACTATAGATATATATCAAAATAAATTTTATCGATTTATCAAAAATATTTAAATTTCATTAAAAAAATTTTAAATAGATCAAAATCACGTAAGAAGTTACTAAGTTATAATACTAGAATGATATCATATTAAATGTTACATATTTACATAATAAGTTTTTTTATATTGTAACATAGTATTCACATCAGCTATCTTATCTAAAGATTTTATTTAAATTTTAGATAGGGTAATTAAACTTGTTATATTAATTACCCTATCAATTTTCTAAATTTAAATTTGATGAATAATGATTTTCTAAATTGAGAGAATGAAACTTATATTTTAAAAATAAAATAATATTTTTTTAATCTCTCTTTCTACTTAATCTTTTCAATCTCTCTCATTCCACTCATTTCATAAATATAATAATAAAAATAGAAGAAATAGAAGAAAATAATAAAAAATTAAGGATGATAGAAATTTTAAGATATTTGATGTATTATGTAATGAAAAATAATTATTTAAATTTAATAAAGTAGATTATTTATCTTAAATTTTATATATAGTAATAAATAAACTGATATGCATGAGTCTTAATCACTAATTATATTACAAATAAAGAATAACGTTTATAACAGCTACTCAATGGTCTCTATAAATCATACTTGACAGTTGTTATGCTGATATAAATGATATTTTTAATATAAAATTATATATGTTTTTTTAAAGGAGCATTTCTTTTAATCGAAATGAATTTTTATTCAATAACACCGTTCAATATTATCACTGCCTTAGTGATCCAGTGGGCTGGATATATATATTTTTTATAGCTAGCACAAGGTATTCAATTTTTTTGACTGATTAACTCTAAAGATAATTATTTTAACCCTATAAGAATTTTTTACCGACTATTATAATAAATTCGAAATACTAATGAACAGAATGCTCATATCACTCAATATTATCACTGCCTTAGTAATCTAGTGAATTGGTTACTTTTTTATCCATGTGCATGGACGATGATTTAATAAAATTTAGTACAAATGAGAAGGGTGTCTTCTATTATTATTTTAAAAAAATATATTAAAAAAAAATTCGTATTTTTATTTTCAATACTTTTTATAATGCAGACAATATCTATGAAACGCACAGGTTACCAACTAGTTAACGATATACGTTACCGTCTGGGTATCCGACGGATGACATGGTAACGGACGTACTAAATCGTTCAATTTAACAGTTTATAACGTAGCAATCGTAGAGTGTCACAGGATAATAACGGCTCTCGTCTACCGACAAATCCAGCTCCTGGATAATTACGCGTCAACAATAAAATTATTGCCGTTTTAATTAACACAATTTCTAAGATTTAATAAAAAAAAAATGATTAAAAAATATATAAAACGTTTAAATTGGGTTGCAGTTCATCATCGAGCACTGTCAGAATGAAGAGAACTGCGTCCCACTCCATGGCTCCCTCTTCCTCCCTCTTGCCGCTGCTGCTCCTCGCCGCCACCCTCGTCGTCGCCAAGCCCTCCTCCTCCCCTGCCGCCGCCCCCTCCGCTGGTCCGCTCAACATCACCGACATCCTGGTCAACGCGACCCGCCATCGCACTTTCGCGCGGCTGCTTCGCGAGACGCAGGTGGATCTGCAGGTGGACAAGGAGCTCGGCGACGACGACACCGGCAACAGCTTCACCGTGCTGGCGCCTTCCGATGCCGCCTTCCTCGGCCTCCGCTCCGGCGTCCTCAACGCGCTCTCCCAGCAGGACCAGGAGGAGCTGGTGCTCTACCACCTCCTGCCCCATTACTACTCCCTGCCCATGTTCGTCACCGCCAGCAACCCTGTCCGCACCCAGGCCTCCGGCAACCACGGCGCCTACACCCTCAACGTCACCACCGACAACGACATGCGGGTCAACGTCTCCACCGGCGTCGTGCGGACGCCCATCGCCGGCAGCCTCTTCGACGACGGCGAGAAGCTCGCGGTGTACACGCTCGAGAAGGTGCTGCTGCCCTACGACCTCTTCGGGCCGAGATCCCCGGCGTCCTCGAAGCCAGACTCCAAGGTCCCGTCCGCGCAGTCGGCTGCCGACGTGGCGCCGGCGGCGGGAGAGAACATAGCGGCCGCGGCCGGGTTGCGCGCGGGTCGAAGGAACTTGATGGCGGCGTTCGGCGCTCTTGCGCTTGCAATCCACTGCTTCGCCTCCATCAATTGATTTGTTACTTAAATCTTAATTATTTTTGTTCTTGCTATGTGTGATCAACACTCATGAGCGCCACTTGCCACTTCTGGTGATGAGCTGTACGTTTTATGGATTTATGGTGGTTCTTGAAATTAAATATATATATATAATTGTTTAAAATACTCACTTCTCATAATACAATCCTAAGAAGGATTTGGGAGAAAAAAAAATGTTTTACTCCATGATTGCGATGATATTGCTTAAACTAATAGACGCGCTGATAAAGTTCTTATAATAAATCAATGTACCAAGGAATTTTTTTAACAATATGCTTTTTCTACGTTTAGCAAGCTCCTCAATGTTTACAAAACGCTAGTCGAGCTTACCAGCAGCCTGTGTCCACTCCACATGAAGAGAAATGCAAGGTCAATAAAACCAACTTCAGAATAAGAACTACAGTGTTGCTTCATTCAGCTTCTCAGCTGGAAGAAAGGATAAAATTTGTGAACGATCGTTTTGGATACGAGATGCCAGTAGTTCTTGAGGTTCCATTGACATACCACAGGTTACATTTGGCTTTAGTGGATGGATGGACATCAGCTTTTCTTTGCATCCATCTGCTTCTTTTTCTTCGTCTTCCGCTTGTTGAGCTTGGCCTTTAACTTGAATTGTTTCTTCAGGCTTTTCTCCCATTCTTTCTTATATTTGATGTAGATAAACATTGCAGCTCGGGCATCCTCAATCTAGAAAAAAGCACAAGGTCCAGTTTTTTGAGCTTAAACAAGGATGATTTTCAAGTATAGCCAAAAATTTAGCTCATATACGGGGCTAGTAGCCAGATTATTTAATAAACTATCCAATTTTTATCTAGTGAATTTTACTGAAACATAGTTAACTGTAACTGACCAGCCAATGCCAAATTGAGATATGATTTGATGAGCTTAAACCCAAAACGCAAGTCAAGTTTGAACAGAATACAAGATCAATGTTGATTATTTAGCTAATATTTGATTCATGGTTGATATTTATCTTTCGTAACAAAAGAAGAAGACACGCTCACTTGATAATGTTAATCTTGCCATGTAGCAATCATAAAATAACCAGTCCTCCATCATATAATGTCGATACAATTAAACCAATGTTCTTGATGTGTAGAGTGACATTGGATGTGATTTCCTAAAATGATGGAGCTCATGATTGGGTATAATTAGATATGTCATTTCAACTAGTAACAATTAGAAGGTTTCTTAAGACTAAAATAAACATGACAAAATTGCAAAGCATCAGATACTACTTGGAGAATTGAAACTCGCTTACAGGGCAGTGCTCATTTTCCTGAATGTTAACACCAAGAAACTCGGCTGCAAGATGCTTTAGCGCTCTTGTCCGATTACCCCTAATGTTATAACAGTTATTTCAATAGGAAAGGTTGCAGCCAAACATAATTGAAGGTATCCTTTTTGAATCAATAGCTCGTGAAGTTAAAACGATCAAACCTTCGTAAGAGCTCATATTCTGAGGTATCTCTTATATCCTTCTTCGGGTGACCTAACAACAATACCTTCAAACGAAAGTTTGAAGTGGACGAATAATTTTGTAATTTAAAATATCATATAATCTAAAACAAATTATAAGAACAAGTAGGCCAGTACCTTTAGATCATTGTGCAAAGCATGACCAACAAGTAATTTTCCTTTAATCAATTCAGCAACTTTGTCTTGAACCTCACAGAAATCCTTTGCTGCAATTAATAAATGACAATGTTGCCCACATCTATAAAAGCTAATGTAAAAGAAAAATAGTTTACCACAGACCTTTTTTCATGTTTTTGGGCCGGATGCCACTAATCCTAGTACGGAAGTCAACGATACGCTCCATTGGGCGAACATACTCATCGTATACCACATTACCATATGAATTCACCTGCCACAAAAGTAGCAAAGTGAGACCATGACAAGAGATTCTCAATCTATCATGTTCTAATCAAAATCCCTAATAAAATGGATAGAAGTCCTGGAAATTGGTACACTAATATTGACAGAATCGTAAAACAAAACCACTGGACCAAATGTTTTCACAATTTGTGTCCCATGTAAAAGTTTGCATATAAACGTTTATGAATGTTGTATCATAAGAGTCCAATCACAAATCTAAATACTTTGAAGAGCCATGAACTTGATTGCTGCTTCAATCAAACTTATAATTAGTAAGTTTGGATTGCTACTGGAAGTTAAATTTCAGTGCTACAACTTGTTTGCGAACTATACATGTTCTCAAAACCCAAAGATGCTTCATTGATTCAAGAAAATTGTACTACCTTGGTTGAAGTAGACAATCTAAGAGCAGAAATGAGAATGAGCATTTTTTGTGTGGGAGAAACAAGAATAAGCATAGGAAACTATTAAGCACCAGCGTAACCCGTCCAATTGCGCTTTTATTCCCCTCAGAGCTCACACCGACCATCTCACAGTCCATAGCCAGTGCATCCGTCAAACTGCAACCAGAAGAATAACGAACATGAAAAACCCATCCGAAAGAAGAAAGCTATCCACTTTCGTAGAACCGGAGGGCAGAGGAAGGTAACCTGAAATCAGCGGAGGTTGGCGAGAGAGAAACCGGCGGCGATGCATCCGGAACGGGCTCCTCCCTTTCCTTGCGCTTGCCCAACACGGACCCCACTAGGGTTTCCGGTCCAACATCGGTGGAACGGGAGGGTTTAGCGGGTCGGCGGGCCTTGAGCTTCTGCTGGAGTTGCGCCCAGTTGGGATTGAAAGCCAAAACCTCGGGAGCGGGTTTAGGAGTCGCAGCCTCCGCCGCCGCTTCGCTGCCACTCATCTGATTCGTCTCCGGCGTCTCGATTCAGGTCCAGGTTGGGCCTTAGGAATTCCACTTCGCAGGACCCGTCGATCAACGTCGGCTTAGAAACTAGGGTTGAAATTTAGCCTATTTTGAATAATGATTAACGATTAATGATACGATTACATTTTATTATCCAGAATAAGTTTAATAAATCCAAAAAAGAAATTTTAAAAGGGTTAAAAGGGCCAGAATCCGTCGGACACTTCCCCTGGCCCGGTTTTAGCAAGATTAGGGTTCGCTGCCACACTGATATCTATATATACAACCAACGCTATTGATCTCATGATCGAGTACCCGCCGCCGGCGGGGGGAGACGAAGCGGAGAAGGCGATCTGAAAGCAGAAAGCACGGTCGCCTTCATTTTAGGGTCCCGGTTCCGTTCGTAATCGCTTGGTCTGCCATCATCCCCTCGCCGAATGCAACTTCGGTTCTTGGACTCTACATTGTGGCTGATGATGTTCGGTTCTAGTTTGAACCATCATTCGCTGCTAGGTTGCAGTTCCATCGGTATCAAGTGGTTGGGAGGGAACTACCTACGGCGACCGATGACCACCCGAAGATCTACAGGATGAACTGTCGGCGACGAATGAGGTCCGTGCCAAGTTAAAGTTCTGCTGGGCTTTCGATATCGCGTTTCAAGTGTCATGTTCATTGATGATTGCTTCTTGTGTTCTTTACGCTGTTTACTTCTATTCTCGTTGTTTTATCATTTTGGCTGATTTATGACGTCCATGGTTTTCTAATGCAGATATTTGACCGAAAATCCACTAAGATCAAGAACTATGGCATCTGGTTAAGGTACCAAAGCAGGATAGGTTATCACTACATGTACAAGGAGTTTCATGACATTACTCTCAATGGTGTTGTCGAGCAGATGCATGATGAGATGGCTTCACGCCATGACAGCTACGGTTCCTTCTAAACTTTGCAAGAGGAAGAGCACCAAGCAGTTTCATGGCTCAAAATCAAGTTTCTTCCTTTAAGAAAGGCTTCCGAGCAGGAAGTTGAAAGCCACATTTAGGCTAAACCTCTTTGCACAACATATGTTGCTAGTACTATAGGCTTTTGTTTTTTTTTTTTTTTAAACTGTCTTTTCTTGTTTGACTTTTTTTATTCAGTTGGATCTCTTAGTTCTGCAATATCTAGTACTGTCATTGTTATGCTGTTATTTATTTATTTATGTTTTTCTTCCGAGTCTCGCTTATTCTGCAATCTCATGTGCATTTAATACTTGATTTATTGATTTGTAATTTGTAGATCCCAGCGTTACCTCATTTACATGCTCTTCATGGGTGATATTTGCATTAAATTATCGACTGTTCAATGGGTATCCTTTTCGAATGGAAAAGTTTCATTGTTATTTTGGGGTTTTGTAGGCCTGCTACTGATTAATGCATTCCAGTTTCATGCAACTCTCTTAACAAACTGCCACATTAAAGAGCTTTTGATTCTAGTGATGCATGTGGAAAGTTGATAAGTTCTTTGTTATTTTTGAAATTTTGGATATGCCACTATTCTTTTTCAATTGGAAAGAGATATCAATGATTCATAACATATTTTAGAGTAAATTTTTTGCTTTATTTTTGTTTATTTTTTTCCTGTTTAAAATTTGATGTTCTAGTACATTATTTTATTGATATTCGGACATAAAATTCCAGTAGCAATATGAGAGGCTGAGTTGCCTCTTGTACCTCTCAGTCTCTGGCATATTGAAGGGCAACCTTGCCAAGGTCATCAATTTCTGTTTGGTTTCCTTTTTATCCCTGTTGCCAAAATCTCCTGGCATATTGCTCTTTGCATGCCTTTTTTCGCTCTCTAGTGTTTAATGGCAGAAGCAATTGCCTACATGCATTTGACAATATAATTCAATTTCGTTACAAGATCATAGTAGGACACAGAAAAGAATCGGCAGGTATAGTTTTGACTATTATCCTTGCATCAGCTAGAAATCCCCTGTTTTAACTATTGAAGGGCAACCTTGCCAAGGCCATCAATTTTTGTTTGGTTTTGTTTTTATCCCTGTTAACTAAATCTTCTGGTAAATTGTTGTTTGCATGCCTTTTCTGTCTCTATTGTTTAATGGCCGAAGCAATTGCCTACATGCATTTGATAATCCAAATTTGGTTACAAAATCATAGTAGCATAGAAAAGAATAGGCAGGTGTAGTTGTTACTATACTCTTGCATCAGCTAGAAACCCCCTGTTCAACTATTGACGGGCAACCTTGCCAAGGTCACCAATTTCCATTTGGTTTCCTTTTTATCCCTGTTGCCTAAATCTCCTGGCTATGTTTCTGTTGCATGCCATTTCCC